>PVKU01007118.1:0-92488 GCA_004027475.1 Anoura caudifer
TCTGCTCTGATTTTAGTTATTTCCTTCTTTCTACTTGCTCTGGGCTGTCTTTGCTGTTGATCCTCGAGTTCTTGTAGGCGTAGAGTTAAGTTGTTTGTCTGAGATGTTTCTATCTTTTTTAGGTAGGCCTGTATTGCTATGAACTTTCCTCTAAGGACTGCCTTTGCTGTGTCCCATAAGTTTTGGGTTGTTGTGTGTTTTTTCATTTGTTTCCAGAAACTTTTTGATTTCCTCCCTAATTTCATTCTTGACCCATTCATTGTTTAATAGCATGCTATTCAGTCTCCATGATTTCCTCCTTCAATTTCTTAAAAGGATTTTTCTGCCATTATTCTTTTCTGTTTCGAGAACTCTATCATAAGACTCTTATGGTTTTAAATTTGGTCTTAGAGCACACAAAACTTCACAAGGGATCTGTGAAGTGAGAATACCTCTGTAGAGACATTTCACTTCTAAAAGTGCTCTCAGTGATCCTTATCTTCCAGTATTCATATCCTTGTGTAAGAGTGGGCTGGACCTAATGACATGCCTCTAAGGAATGGAATAGGGCAAAGTTATGGGATGTCACTTCTAGGATTGAGTTATAAAAGACTGTGACTTCTGTCTTGCTCTCACTTTCTCACACTTTCCCATTTGCTTGTTCTGATGGGAGCTGGCTACCATATTGTGGATTGGCCTTTGGTGAAGTCCATATTGCTGTGGGCTGAGGGTGTCAACTTGCCAACACCTGGTGAGGAATGTAGACTCTCAGTCCACAGCCCATGGGGATAGAAATCCTGCCAATGATTACAGAAGTGAGTTTGGAAGTGGATCCTTTCCCAGTTGAGCCTTCAGATGAGACCTCAGCTCTGGCCAACACTTTGATTTCAGCCTGAGAGATCCCTAGACAACCCAGCTAAGCCACTTCTGTATCACTAACCTGCAGAACTGTGAGATAATAAAGTTCTAAACCACTAAGTTTAAGTTTTAAAGTAATATTTACATCTTAAATAAAATAATTACTAAGCCTAATACCAATCTTTACCCTGACCCTCTCTTTCGTACTTTTATTCATTTGTTTTCAGTTAGATTATGTAATATATATTTAAAAAGGAATTGTGGCCCGGCCAGTGTGGCTCAGTTGGTTGGAGCATCGTGTTGTAACTGAAGCATTGTGGGTTTGATTCCTGGCCAGGGCACACACCTAGGTTGTGAGTTTGATGCCTGCTCTGATCTCCTGTCTGAGAGCATATGGAAGGCAACCAATCAATATTTCTCTGTCTTCCTTTATCTCTTTCTAAAAGCAATGAAAAAAATGTCCTCAGATGAGGCTAAAGATAATGAATTGCATGTTTTGTTTTCCACCATTGGCATGTAGGATTTATATGAATAATTATAACTTTGTTTTGCTTCTTTCCTGAACACTTCTTTTGAAAAACATATTGAATTAGATAGAACTCATTTTGCAAGTGTCAGAAGCCAAAGTCAAAGTAGCTTAAGCAAAAATGAAGCTTTATTTACTCATGTCTGTGAAAAATCCAAGGAGGTGGATCCTGCCTACAGCATGACCAGATGCCAAGGGTTCAAATCAGGTACTGTCACTTAGTCACTTTCTCTGTCTCTCCACTTCCTTGCCTCTGCTTTCCACAGCTCTGTCTGCATTCTGCATTCTCTTGTCCCATCGTGTTTCCATGTTAACTCTTTCTTCCTCTCCTCAAAGATGCCATCCCAAAGTTAGAAAACCCAGAGAAAGGGGCAACATCTCCTCTTTGTAAAGTCTGCATTGATGCCCTCAAGGGTCTCTGGTGGGACTTGCTAGGTCATGTGTTCCCTGTCTTGAACCAATCACTACCTGAGATGTGATACTATGATTGGCTAGGTTGGGCCACACATCTGTCCCTGAGTCAGAGGGCTCCAAGTTATCTGTGGAAAATTCAAGAAAAATCATATGGAATTGGGAAGAAGGACAATTCCTAAAAAAGAAATTCTAGGTAGCTAAAAATTACCAGGGTGCACTAAGTAGAAAGGTAACAATTTATTTCTTAGGATGTTATGATTATTTATTGCTGTAAAGTCATTCATAGCTTAACATAAGGTATACGTTTTGAGAATTGTCATTGTGCAAACTTCACAGAGTGCACTTCCATAAACATAGATGGTCTAGCCTATTATACCCCTAGGCTGTATGGTACAGCCTATTGCTCCTAGGTAATAGACCTGTAAAACATGTTAGTATACTGAACACTGTAGGCCATTGTAGCACAATGCTAAGTACTTGTGTATGTAAACATATCTAAATATAGAAAATGTATAGTAAAAGTATTTCTATAAAAGATAGAAAATGATACGCCTGTAAAAAGTACTATGAATGGAGCTTGCAAAATTGGAAGTTATTCTAGGTATGTCCATGAGTGAGTTGTCAGTGAACGAGAGGCTTAGCATATGACTGGATACTACTGTAGACTGTATAAATTCTATCTCACAAGCCTTGTGTCCTTCCAACAGGATCAGAAAAAAAATGTCAACACAGTTCCATGAATAGGGATGTGGGTTAGACTAATTAGAAATATGGAGGAGGAACAGGCTGGGTAAGGTGTAGAGTACCACAACAGTGACTATCAAGAGGGAGTGAAAGGTGGCCTGAGATCAGCAGAAATAAGAAATCAACATGGAAAGGTAAAGGAGCACAGGGAATTCACATAGCAATGTTTTTTTGGCTATTGCATGTTAGAGCAGTGGCCAGATTAAGGAACTTTGTGGTGTTCATGGAAAAAAGAGGAGGTTTAACATGGAGACAGTGTAGAACTGAGGACTGGATATTTTGACGTTGGATATTTATTTTTGGCTTCAATAACCCTATCTAACAGAAAAGACTCTCTCTGGCATTGAATTGTTGAAAAAAATAAAACTTACCTATGCTTTCCATCATTACAACCTGAAAATATTCCCAAAGTCCAGGCTGGCCCCACACAACCACAGAAAGCTTTTACTCAAGTGGCAGTGACACTTAGTACTTGTTAAGGTAGCTCCTGTGGACCTGTGTCCTTGTACAGAATCTCACGTCCCCAACAAGGAATTTACAGCAACATACTCTGAAGACCATCAAGCTAGATCTGGGGGTCTGGCTCCTCTGAGCTGAAACTTGTTGCTGGCTGACTGACTGGAATGTCATCTGTGAACTCAAAATTGAGGTGCTGTGAGTGAGAAGGGACTCTATTGCCACGTCTCACAGATATCGCTCCTGTCATAGGAAAATAATTCCTCCTGAACCACATATTCTTCCATTTCTTATAGGAAATTCAGCTCCATTATAATCTTCTGGCACCACTGCCATATATGCAGTCTGTTGTTAATCAAAACATTGTTATGCGGCATGTGACTATATAAGAAGTTGTTCCAACTTCATGGCATTAGACAATAATAATAATTTATTACTATCATGTCTCACAGTCCTGTGGGTTGACAGGGCTCAGCTAGATGTTTTTCACTCAGGTCACTGAAGCTGTTGCAGCCAGCTGGCAGCTGACCTGGAGTTATCATTGCCACTCACAGAGTTGGTGCCTGGTCTAGGAAGACTCGAATAGCTGGAATCGCTTGTTCATCTCTTTTTTTGTGGTCTCCCCAGTGTGGCAGGTAGCCAGACTTATTACATCATGTCTTGGGGCTCCAGAGTTCTGTGTCCCAAGAGGAGAGGCAGCCACATACCTTGGAGGAATCTGGCCTCAGAAGTCACTCAGTATCACTTCTGCAGCCTTCTGTTCCTTAGAAGGGAGCCATATTTTAAGTGAGTGGAACAGGAGCCTACATTTTTAAATAAATATTTTGTGTTTTTTTTTTTAAAGAGAGGGGAAGAGAGGGAGAAAGAGGGAAAGAGAAACATCAATGTGTGAGAGAAATGTCGATGTTCATTTGCCTCTCTCACACACCCCAAATGGGGACCAGGCCAGTGACCCATGTGCCCTGACTGGGAATCAAACAGGTAACCTTACAGGTTGCTGGATGACAACCACTGAGCCACACCAGTCAGGGTGAGAACCCACTCTTAATGAGAGGAGCTTCAAAGAATTTGTGGACACATTTTTAAACTATAACATTAAAATTAAAAAAATATATTTTTCATCTTTTGGAGCTAGCACTTAACATTCATTCCTACATGAGTGCAAGTTTGACTGAGATCTATGTGTGTTTAACAGAGGAAGGTGTTAAGTTCACTAAGTTTAAGAATTGAGGTCTTTAATTTATAGACCAGAAAAAAATTATGTATATTTTCTTAATCAGTACTCCAAATCTCAAAGAAATTCAATTTCATGCTGAGAATTTATACATGCACCGAGACGTGTATTTTTATTTGTTGACCTGAGCGATGGATGCTCCTGGTGAGGGGAAGACAGCATGCTCGCTCTTTCACAAGCCATTGTATTTCCTGTGTGCACAAAGGATCCTGGATATATTTAGAGGTTTGTTTTCTTGTGTAAATAATTATTTTTATTGAGGAAAGATATACTAAATAGTAGAATGGCTTTTTGCTCTCTAGATTTGTCTAATCTCTTTTCATGCCTTATGAGTAGAATATTTCCTAAGGGTTTCTAAACTTACAATTGCATGTGTTTGTTTGTATGTGTATATATAAATAAATAGTTTAAAATGTTTTATTAGCCAAAACAAGTAAACAGCCATTCTTTCCTGCCTGAGAAAAGTTTTGATGGCTGACTTTGTCAACTCTATTTGCAACAAACTCAGATTACGACACTGGGAAAATCATGCCATCTTCATGTGCCTTGGATTCTCTGTCAGGCTGCATTGGGCATGGGGTTTCATGCATTCAGGAGCTCATGTCTAAACCCCACAAACCTTACAGCCCGAGGTGCACACACACACACCAAGAGCCCTTTTGTGTATGTATCTTACCTAATTCCTCTAGATGCCTAAACCCATAAATCTTAAAATGAATATGCTTGGCCTTTCAATAAATCCCACTGTCTCTGTGTCACTGTCACATGCTTCCATTTTTCCCTGCTGATAAGCTACAGGAAGAGATGATTTTACAACCAAAGATCAGATTGTTCTTTGTTTAAGAAGCAACATATGAGATAAACCCAAGATTTTATTACAGTCATTTGCAAGTTAAAATAATATCTTGATGGTGAGGGAAGTTTTTAATAAAGCCAAAAAAGAGTTATGTGAATAAACAGAAGAGCGAGCAGTGTTAACTGTGACATTTAAATGATTACATGATTTTAATTATTCTTATGATAATAAGGAGTTCCATTAACTTCTATTCAAACTGAAACCTGTGCCTACTGTAGAATTTACAGTTGAATTAGACCTTTGTTTCCTGCCTTCAGTAATTTTAATAAAAGAAATGAAAATAGCTTTAAGTATTTACAAAAATCTACCACCTACCAAAAGAAATTAAAAGTTATAGTGTTAAGCAGTAGGAAGAAAAAGTGAAAAAATGCACACACACACACACATCACACAGGAAGATACAGGAAAAGAAGGAAAAGCAAGATGGATTTCATGATATTACTTGGGGTAACCTGCTATGGGAGCAGGATACAATGAAACAGTAATTTATGACAACCTGTGTGCTGAGACCAGACTCCCTGCCAGCTTGTCTCCATAGGGGAGGTGACAAGGGAAGGATGGTTCTGAGGATTTAACAAATCAGGAGGTGACACCCATGAGTGCAGACAAAATGTATCTAGGAAGTGGGAGTGGTGAAAGTTGTGGAGTTCAGACAACCCCTCTGACCATCTCTGAGCACAATTGCCACTCCTGATGTTAGTGTAAATGGACAAAATAATTTCATAAAATTAGGAGATTCTTGTGATTCATTTCTTAGACATCGTGGTCTGGCAAGCATTCCCTCAGTGCCTGAGCTGGAGTATGTGGCCTCAAGTACAGGGAGAGCTCATGTTTGGGAATGTAACCCTCTTACCACAGGGTCTAAGCTAGGGCCACCTTTGAGTCAGTTATAAGCCTTTGCTTTTAGAATCTTATTTATCCACTTTCTCATCCAGTGCCTGCAGACAGTGGGAGCTCAATAAATATTTGTTGAAATATTTAATTTGTCCAAGTAGCAAGAAGTAGTGGAAAGAGTGTGGCAATTGGATGCAGGCAGACTTGAGTTTCATTCCCAGTTCTACCTCTTTTAAGTATGACCTTGGACATGTTACATTTGGTCTCTGTGTCATTTAGGATCCAACAATAAAAACAGAGAACTCTCTGTATTTAAAATTGAAGGATATGTTGCATTGAATTGGTCACATGGGTGATGGAAGAGAGACTGAGAAGCCCATAGGAGTTGGCAAGCAGATAGCAACAGCAGGATGTGTACTCTGAGGGTTGAGGGACAAAGAGAAGAGGCAGAATTACTTACGTTCAAGGTCTAGAGTCGATTGGCACAAGGTGACTATCCGAGAGGACATTGGTTGAGCTTTAGTTTCTATAGCTTACATCATGAAAATAATAGTGTACATATTTTTTAAAACTATTTATACCAACCCCCAGCTTAATTCTGATGGCCCCATTCTATTAAGAATCACTGAGATAAGACAGGTTTAATCAGCGAACAGAAAGACTTGTTTATAGCAAGTGCTTAATAAATGTTTTAGCAAAGTGAAATTATAATACAAACAACTGTGGGAGAAGTAGCAGATTAAGTTTCTGTCACCTTGCGGTGAAATAGCTGAAATAATCCTTTCCTGAATGCTGGGTGGTAGATGGGCCTGGTTTCCCCTATGGGTCCATATTCGGGAGTGTGTAAAGAAGTCAAAGCTTGTTAAAAAAAAACATGACCAACTCAGCTCTTTTGCCATAATTGAATTATAGACGCCTGGCTTAAATTCTCTCATCTACCCACAAGTATTAGCTGGCAGGTAATTCCTTGCTCTAAACTAAGCTTTGGTATGTGTATGTCATATGCATTTCACAGATTCACAAACCCTGTGACCCATCCCTCCCTAAGAAAAGAAAATACTTACAGAGGTGCAAGACAGAGTAACAAACCTCATGGTTTGTTAGGTTGTAAATTCCTTATTGGAATTTAGCCTCTCTGAAGACAGGCCTCTGGGCTGTCTTTTTAAAATTCTTTTAGAAAATTAAGACTTAGCCTGTTAACTCTGTAAACTAGTGTTTTTTGGGATTGATTAGTCAGGGTGACAGTTCATTTGCTTAGTTAGTCTCTATTTCCTAAAGAGGTTAGAGATGGACTCAGACTGGGAGAACACATTTAAAACTCCCAGAGACAAATCTTCCTGTGACTAGAAGAGAAATTAATTGGCATTCTACACTTTCTTTTCCCCAGGCCTGCTGTCTTTCACAGAACACCTATTGGGCTCCACTTGTCTTACTACAGAGAATACTCAAGCTCAGACAAGAGAATTTGTAAATCTATACAAACACAAAGGTTTAATCTAATTCTATCAAATATAATGAACTGCATTGGAAACACATGTTTTTTCCCCAGAAAGTGAGGAAAAAAGCCCAGCCCTGTCTCAGAGTCTTTGTGTTTATGTCCTGGCAGGAACTCTCCTCCCCAAGTTTGATCCCTCAGGTTATCTAGGGTCACTGAGGTCTCTGTTCAAATGTCACCTCTTCAGAGAATCCTTTGACCACTCTACCAGCAAATTTTCCATTTTCATAAAGCTGCCCTTTTTGGGAGAGATGACAAGTAAATTGATTAAAGATTAATTAGTGTTTAATATGATAAGGAACCAAGTAAGGGTAAGGGAAAAAGAGAAAAATCTGGGTGAGATGCTGTGACAGGGCTGCATTGACCAGTCAGCAGAGTCCTGATTGGTGGGCATTTGAACCAGGTAAGGACAGGTCTGTACTTTGAAAGTGCCAACCTAAGAAACATCCAAACCTGCAGAGAATTTTTATGAGTTTATTTGAGTGAAACTGATGACATTTGCCAGGGAGCAAGATCTCAAATGCTCCAGAGAATAAGTTTCGAGGCTTATTTTATACATTAGAATCAAAGGAAGAAGATGTAAGAAAGGTGTATGAAATCCACTGGTGGTAGATTAAGGAAGCAGGAGAAAGCAAGGTGGGGAAATCTCTAGAATTGGATAAAAGACAAAATATAAGGAAACATTTTTTTACATTGGTGGGTAAAGAATAGTTAACACAACATTTACAGTAAATACAGGTAGAATGAGGGCAAAAAGGTAACAACGAGGGTCTTTGTAGTCTCTTGCTTGTTGTCTCGTTCTCTTGTGTCTGCAGTTATGTCTTTGAGGGGTCTGGAAAAGAAAATTACTGTGACATTTCAAAGCTATGTTATCCTAGATGCATAAGAACAATGGACCTCATGTAAGGTGAAGTTTAACCTTTGTTAAGGAAGCAAGAGGCCTGGGATGTGACTACCTTCTATGACCTGCTCAGTTAGGAATTTGTGATCAGACAATCCTGTAGGATTACTTCCAGTCACTGAGCTTGTCGGGCTTCCTTGTACCCATGCCTCCCTCCTTTCGTCCAACCCCTGCTGGCCGCGAGCTTGCCAGATTTATTGCATAGCCCTTTTTAGCTCACAAGACAAAAGGAAAAAAAAAAAAACAAAACAGAGGTCTGGACTGAGTCAGAGGGCACAGGTAGGAGATGAGATCAGAGAGGTAGCTGATCATGGGCCAGAACTTGGAGGGCCTGATTAAACCTTGGATTTTATGGTCCAAAGTGGAGGGTATTGTAGCCTTATTTCCATCTGCTCATTCTGGTTGCTTTATGGAAGATAGACTGCTGGAGATTAGGAGAGGACGCAGAGAAACCAGGTAGGGGCTCCTCATCTGGTGTTTCTCTCTGTGTAAAGAGTTCATGTATTTGAATTCCCTTTTGATTTCTGGACTGTGTTTTGTTGACTACCATTCTCTAACATACCAACCTCAATGCCAAACACCAGGGTCAGTTCATACCTTGCCAACTCATAGGTATTGATAAAACCAAAGCATGGCATAAGCCTGACTAGAAAAAGTCACAAGTTGTCAGATGTGCTTATTTCAGCCAATGATTTTTTAGTTCTCTGAGGCTTATGTACTAGAAAAATAATTTAAGGGTGGGTGAGAGACTGAGCTGCTTTGTTTCTTCTTTCCTTACTCTCCCACTTGTAAAAATATTTGTGAGACATGGCTTGAACATTAGCAACAAGGAGGATAAATTAGATTTATTGTTAGAGTCATCTGGCAGGAACAGTGAAGTCCTGGGCTCGAAGGAGTCTCTTTTGCCTAAAATAACTCATTCTGTGGGCTCTGTTAAGTGGCTGGGAGGAAGAACTTTCAAGGCCAAGTGTGGTCCTAGGCTCCAATTCACTTGAGGGAAATCCCTGGAGTTATTTCTAGCAGGGACACAATACCATTGGTTCAGTTTGGGACCCCAGTGTGCCAAAGGAGAAGTGTCCATGTGACCTGAATATCATTTCCAGGCCCCACTGTCTGGCAGCCAACCTAGGAGCATCCTGTTACCATGATACCAAGGGGATAACACCTCTGACACCCAGAGACAACAGCAGGCCGCAGGCCCTGCAAAGACCAAGCTATAAAAGCTTTCTAATGTTGTGTGCAGAGCCCCTGTCTGGAGCCCATTGGAAAAAAGAAAATGAATTGCAGACAGACTTGTGAGCAAGTTGGTCTAGAGAAAATGCATTTAGAATCTTAGAACATTCCTGTCTACCCTACCTCTTTACTTGTTATCAACTGTTAATGAAAAGGCTTGCATTCATCCCAGGTTTTGCTTTGAATTGGAGTTGAAAGTGTCTGCAACTCTAGTAGGACCAACACTGGGGAGATAAGAAGATAAAATGCCAAGACCAACAAATAAATTCAATCTCTGTCATGGTAACTCTGTTTTGCTAATGATCTGGTGTTCGGGTTAAAATTCATTACATGAGCCTGTCAAGGTCTTAATTCTAATGTAAGCCTAACATCTCAAGATTTAAAGAACTGCCCTTTGTGGCTCAGTTTGCCTAGTTTTCTTGCAGGTGGTAGGGGTGAAAGACTATGTCAGCAATTTGAATAATGTTAGGCCAGAAGTCTTTAGAATATGTGAGATGGACACTTTGTAGAACAGGAATAATGTGTACGCTGTGAAGGAAACCAGACTAGTAGCAAGACTTTGCACATTGACCTCTAGACTTCATCTCTGCCAGCTTCATTACTACCTCCATTTTCTGTTCTGTTTTTGAAAGATACAAAATGCAGACTCCAGCACAGAGCATAAAATAGATCTCTTAGGGTGTGACATAAACCAGACATGGCAATGTGACACCAACTACACTGATCCTAGAAGAATGTGAACAAGGGCTGTCTGTAAAGCAGTGATTCACTGACTTGGGGAATGGTGCAGACTCCAATCCAGTCAATCTGGTGGTACATAAATGTTTTAGAGCAGTAATTTTCAACCTTTCTCATGTCATGGAACACATAAACTAATTACTAAAATTCTGCAGCATACCAAAAAAAAAAAAAGTTGTATTTTTTGCCAGTCTGACAAAAGAAATAGGTATAATTTTGATTTGTTCATACTAGATGCCTATTGTTGTGTTGGCTGTTGTTATTTTTGTATTTGGTAATCTAAGGGAAAAGAGGTCAGTGCCCTGAATAGATAGGGTATGTTTTGCATGTTTTGAAATTTCTTGCAGCATGCCAGTTGAAAATTGCTGGTTTAGAGGAGTCTCAAACCACTCTGCTCTAGTAGCATCCATTCGGTTTTGGTTTGACTTACTTCATTTGGATCTCAGTTTTCATTTGGAGCCTTTTCGTCATGGATAGGATGCAGCAGGACTGCTGCCCTTGCACAACGCCAGGGCTCCCCATTATCATTTTAGTCTGTGTCACTGGTACTTACCTGGGGATAATTGTGCTCCCAGAAAACATTGTATAATGTCTTGAGTCATTTTACATTGTCACAACTGGGAGAGGCTGCTCCTGGTACATAGTGGGTAGAGGACAAGGGTGCTAAATATGCCACACTGCACAGGACGGCCCCATGACAAGGAATCATCTGGCCCCACATGTTTGCAGTGAGAGGTGGAGAAACCCTGCCCTACTAGAATGACCTGATCTGTGCACTCCCCACCTCCTCCATCCACTGTCCTCCAAGGTGGCTCAGGAGGATTCAGGCCAGAAGATATGTGTGCATTTGCTTTCCCTTTCAGAATTTGTTTCATAGTCTCTGTCACACGAGGGAAGAGAGTTGTTATGGAGAGCTTTGGGCTGAGACAAGTTGGATTTTCATTCTTTAGTTATGTGTCCTTGATCAAGTAACTTAACTACTATGAAGAGAGTTCCTCTATTTGTAAAATAAGGAGAATAGTATCAATGGTGAGGATTAAAGAAGAAATTAGATTTAAAATGACAACACTACGCATGGCCCATAGTAAGACTTAGTAAGTGATAGTCGTATAATAAAGCTACAGCAAGCCCTCTTAAAGTGAGCCTTTAACAGTCACTGCCCTTAAGAATCTGTTGTAAGCAGAATAAGTCTTTGTTGCATTTATTGTATTTGTTATCTGTGGTTAGGAAAATATATAGCAGTTTATGTGTCAAATAAATATCCCCTGGCCACCATCCTCTCTGGGGAATAACTTTTACTATGTATAGTATATAAAGTTTGGTATGGAGGCATCAGAACGAAGATAGAAAATATTCACAATTACAAACAAAAGCAACTTAGAGGCGAAGAAATGCCAAACCCATAAAAAATTAAACAATCACTTGGATTTTTGTGGTGATAACATTTTGGAAAAACTCTAATAGAAAAAATGTTAATTGAGGGAGACATTTCTCTAAACTTGAGTAGTTTAGCTTAATGATCCTTGCCTGTACCTCTATCCCCAACCTGACTCTTCAGAAATGATTCTGAGATACCAGGATTTTCAAGCAAGTTTCTCTGTGTTTACATGAGTAGGGCTTCTAATAAGGATTCTAAGAATGCCTTCAACATGACTTACGATGGGTGTCTGTGATGGAAGGCCCCTGTGGTTTTCATTTTGGACCTTACTTAATAAAAACAATCATGGTAACAAAAGAGGGTGGGAGGAAGTCTGCTTCTTCCAATTTTCTATTGTGTGGCCAATTTAATGTTGGACTTCTCAAAGGGCTTGAAAATACAAGACAGCAGGAAAAATAACTTAATATAGGAATGCCAGCATGAAGTAAACTTAAGTAGTGTAAATCAAGCATGAAGTAGAATGTCTTAAAGTTTTGCTTTTTTTTTTTTTTTTAATTTCAATGTTCAACAGCACAGTACCACAGAGTTTGCTTTTCCCTGCATGGATGTAACTGCCGAGAGAAGGCTTTCATCAGACATACCCCAGTGGGTCACAGAGCACCTCTTACCAGTCTTCAGCTGGTCTGATTTCTCTGTTGGTTAAATAAGATGAGAATGAAGACAAAATGCTGGCATCCCATGTCTAGAGGGAAGAAAAATCATCTACATAACGTGATGTTCAAACTGATCAAAAATATTTCTTCTGCTCAGCTACAATAGCTGAAATTTCTCTGTGAAATTTTCCTTTGAGTTAAAGCATTATATGTTTTAAAGCACAGGTAAACATCAAAGCCAGTGGTTATCAACCATGACTGCAAACTACAATCACTGGAAAAGTCTTTTAAAAATATTGATACTATTTAACATCTAAAAGGAAATATAATTTAATTGGCATAGGGTAGAACTGGGCATCTGTATTTAAAAAATAAAAAATCCCTCCCATATAATTTTCTAACTTACAACCAGGCTTGTAAATGATTGCAATAACACGTTAAGCTCTGGTCCTTGGATATATATTTTTTTCTGAATCAAAACACCTATAGATTACCATACATCTTCATCAGTCACAGTGACTCACTTGGGCATAACATAGAATCTGGATTGGGGTAAAGGAACAGAGAAATTGGAGGGAAGGGAAGGAATGGCATATGCAGCTTGCAGAAGCTCCACAGACAGAATTATGTTAAAGTATTTAACAACCAATGTGGCATGGGCTCTGAGGTATCAGAACAGATGCTACTTGATATCAGGTGTGGTCATTGATACATGCTGAACTTTGAGAATCTGGGTATTAAAACACTGGCACCTAGTGATTCTTGCACATTGTGAATTCATTCTATTATCAGCAGTCTCCTAGCAAAACCCAAGCCAGAGGAGGGGCAGTCAGGGGAGGGGCAGCCAGAGGAGGGGAAGTTAAGTATGTGTAGGGACCAAGGATGCAAGGCTGGCCATCTATTTGGGGAGGGGAGGGTTCAATAATAGAACAGTACTAGACAGAAGGCTGATAAGTTTGGAATACAAAACCAGATGTTACCATTTCCCAGGGTTGCCTTGGTTCAGCCAAGTTCTTGAGTGTTGAGTGGTTTTATAAACATAGTGCCCTTTGCAAGAATACTGGAGGTAAGCTATAAAAAAACTTGGAGCTAGAAAAAAATCTACTAATGAAAACTAATGGTTCTTAATAAACTCCCAGAGGTCACATAATGCCAAACTAGAAATTGTGGAGCCTGAGACCCAAGTGAGGGGTCACCATGACATTACGTGCATCATTAAACTAGTGAACTTTTGCTTGCCTGCTGGTGGCCGGGGGCCTCTCTCCTTGCAGACCCAATCATCTGTGTTCTCTGTGAGCCCCAGAAATTCCAAGGAAAAGAGCAGGCTTCTTTTCAACTCCTCATCCAACCCTGGCTTGGCTTTAATCAGCATTTCATACTCTGAAATCTGCCCTCTGGCAATCCTGGTCTGTTGATACAAGGCAATAGTTGGAAATGTAAGTTGGCATATAATTGAAAGTTTATAGTAAAAAAATTCAGTGTCTAATTTTCCTCTGATGTAGGAAATCTGCCTGTTCCACATTAGTCAAAGATGTTTTTGGACATTAGATGGACCACTTTAGACTCATTTTTAAGTTGATTTGAAAGGTGATGAGCATTGAAATAGATATGTTCATACAGATATGGAGTGTGTTCAAGACTTTAAGATAAGAAATCTAGAAATCAGTTTAAATCACGCACCTTAAGACACATTTCTAAGCTGTAGTGATTTATTAAAACATTTGCCAGGTACTTTCTTTTTCCTCCTTCTCTACAAATGCTTAAGTGGTCATTGATAAGATTTTCCTTGACAATGATAAAGCATTACATTGCTGAGCTGTTATTTCTGTGATTTTGAGGTCAAGAGGGTATTTGATCTCCCTATCACTAGCACCTTCAGAGGAAAAAGAGTTCATCTTATTTCTTAGCAGTCTACTGTTCAGTGAAAAATACCCTGCTGGCAGAGACGCTGTGATTTAAAGGTCATTCCAGCTCCATTATAAAACATCACTTATTTCTGGTTCGGAATCAGAATCTAATGTCTGTACAATTGATGAGGGACAGGTTTTCATAAATAGCTTTGAGGGGGCGATCTCTTCAGCCTGACACCCCCAGCCTTTCTGAAACTGCAGGCATATAAGTCTTTTATTTACTTATTTAAAAATTTTTTCTGTTCGTTGTTGTTGATGAATCTCCAGTAGAAAGTGTTCAGTTGAGTTCTGGTCAGTTACTGCCATGTTATCATCATTGTTTTGTGAAAAATCCTCTTTTGTTCTATTTGTTCATCATTCACCCCATTTTATTAGCACACACCACTGTTCATGTGAATGGTACTCCTTCTGATTCTATATTTGTTTTTTCTATTTAAGATTTACAATGACCACAAAAATGTCAACTGCTGAATCCAGTCTTCTCTTTCCATTAACTGGAAGCTGGCTGGAATTTGGGGAGCTCCTCCTCTCTCCCCAGCGAGGTGGGCTGCTCCCATTCTTAAATTCCCCAAAATTTCTCCAGGGGGGATTAGCATGGACATACAATTTCCCGGAAGAGCCAACACTACTACACAGCCTGTTGTGGCTCTGCAGGGCAGCTCTCACAAGCCTTAGAAGGAGGGGTGGTCCTCCCACCTGGTCCTCCCACACGGCCCATTGATATATTTGGCTGCACTCTGTCCTCAGAACATCTTTTCATGGTATGCTGTGGTGAAGGCAACTATGTGGCCAATTTCCTGCTGCTGCCCCTTTTTTCTGGGACTTCTAGTCTGTCCATGTGAAGCTTACATAGTGTGTGACTAAACCCTGAACTCAACAAAGATTTCTCATGTGGCTATATGTAATTCTTTGCTTCTAACTTCTGTTTAATACTCTGAGACAGGCATCCACTGAATTTTGCCTAATATCTTCTCCCAGGTATGAGCCCCTAACGTGGCGCCACAATAAACAGCACACAAAGAACAGCATTTTTCATGTCCCTTTACAAACCTCTGTGAAACGCTCTCTGGAGTAAAAATTCTAGGAAAGGCAAAGACATAATTTGCCTGAGTAGTTCCGGATTACTCTGCAATGAAAATGTGCCCCTCTGCTAAAAGCTGATTGGGAATTAAGTCCATCCAGAAATTTAAAATCAGAAAACGTAACTTGTCTAATCATTTGGGTTGGGAACCCACAATCTTCAAGCTGAGGGAATGGCAGTTTCTGTCAAGCAGGCCTAGTGGTAGAGAAGGCCTTTTTACAGACAGAAGACCAGCACTGATTATGCAGAGACGTGGTGGTGACGGACTTCATGCAGAGAGATCAAGGGATCCAGGGACTGGCTGTCCAGCTTTTGGGTCTTGTGCTTCCTGAGCTGCTTCCTGCCCTTGAGTTCCAAAATGTATTCTTGTTCAGCCCCCAACCCAAAGCAAGATTCAGTAAATTTCTGCTACTTGGGACCAAATGAGCCTTTAACACAAAAGGGATAATCCTTTTAAAAATTGACAACAATAAAAACTCTAATCTGTATGTTTTTCTAAATTGCTGAAAGCTGCATTGTGGAGGTTTTTAAAACTGAATGTTTGGTTTTGATTGAAAGTCAAGTTTAATCAGTGACTTTTTTTTAAAAAAATGAGAGATGGGATTCTTCTATCAGATAAAGGCAGTTCTTGAATTTTTGCTAAGGGATTTTAGAAAATGGGATAACAGTGTACATCAGAGAAGTTTTGCAAGACCAGAACCATATAGAAATTAGATATAAGTTGCTAACATGAAGACAGCTATTTTAATGTGCAACTATCAAGTAATCTGTTTGGCAGCACGTATGGATAGTACATAGTACATATATGATGTAGAATTTAGGTAGAATTTAACTTTTCCTATTTAAATATTTCATATCAAGTATAAATTGTTCTGCTTTTAATCATGAATTCTAGCATCACTTTTAAAATAATAGGACTTCTTTAGTCAATTGACTCTGCTCTTATCTGTGTGTTCTCTAGAATATTTGGATGGACCCATAAAAAATGTAATGTCTTTTTGTAAGCCTGGTGAAAATTGTCTAGTGAGTTTGGTTTCAGGGAAACATGCAGTTTTGGGTCAGGAGTACAGGAGCTGGTGGATTTAACATCAATGAAAATGGCTGCCCTCTTTTATAACCAGATAGTATGCAGAAAACAGTGGAGAGAAATTTTTGATGGCATCACATAAAAATATTGTTAATAAAATGGTAAGGCTGCTTCTTTTTTTTTTTTTTTTTGTGAGTTGCAACAACACTAAAGGTGAATCCAGCTGTTTCTTAATTTTCTTAATAAAGAAAAATTTTTTTCATATAAAGTCAGTGGTAAAATCATTATTTGTTTTTTTGGGACTGCATCTTCCATCTCCATCATATTCTATCTGAGAGTTGTTTTATATTCTGTATGGTTTTGCCCAATAATTTTTATCTTCTCTTTCCTCCCCTTGTATTTTTCTTGGTTCATAGCCCATCTGTTGTAAATCCCAGATAAAATGTAATAAAATTTCAGATTTATGGAAAGGGAAAATCAGAATCAGGTGGTTTGTAATTAAGGGAAAACAAACTTGTAACAACAAAAATCTTGCAAAATCATATGTAAACTTAGAATATATTTAGTTCTTATTGTAGAAAAGAATAAGAATGATAAGTGAAAATGATATTGGTTTTCATTTGAACATTTCTACATGGTCAAGGCATAGATCAGCAAAAAATCAGTTGAGGTCATGGGGAACCAATAGTCTGAGAGTTAACAAAATGAAATTATTATTTTTTAGCTTGTAACCTCTTGCTTTTCTCATGAAGATAAAAGCAGAATTTCAAAGACACAATACTCCTTCTGCTCCCAGAAAATGTTTTTGTTTTCATACTATTGTTACTAAGTTTAACCTTTTCCTTTCTTTCTCTTTTGAAAAAAATATTGAACAAATGAATTGTTGGGGTTATACCACATGTTTAAGTTTTAAACCTCTTTTAGTCTCTTAAGCTCCATGATATGTATTAGTATAAGTGGAACTACTGTCTCTGGCTTCTTGGTTATGTGATAGCCTTCTTCACTGGACTAGGACTTGTATGGAGACTCTTTGCTTCCTGTGAACAGAACTTGCCTTCCGAAAGCAGAGGTCTGGGGGAGAGACTGTGGTCATGACCTGTCAGCAACAAAGCCTTCCTTTGTCTCTGAGGGCCAAGTAGGTGGGACTTGAGCTTCCTGGAACGATCTCTTCAGAGGCCTAAACTAAAAGCTGCAGAAGAGCCAGTGAACATTTTGCTGATCCAACTTAAGGTTTCAAGAAAATTTTAAATTTCAGTGCACTCTCTACCACTCTTTTTACTAACCCCCAGCATAATTCACACATTTATGGCTCTTGGTCAGCCCCAGTGAGGACTTTGTGATGCTTTCCATGACAGATAAATGGCATCTTAAACTAGTCATCCATCCACAAAAGTTTATTTAGTGCCTTCTATATTCACTAAGCACTGTGTTACACGTTGAGGATGCATTAAAATATCAAGTCTCTGCTGTCCAGGATCTTAGAGTCTAGTATAAAAGACAGGAATTCCTCAACAGTCCTACTGAAGGAATGCACAGTTAGAAACATTTGGAAACATATGTAAACATGTAAAGGGAAGGAATTGGCTTTAGAGTTAGGAAGGGAATGTGGTAAATGAATGCTCTCCTAAGCAAGACAATTGAGCTGGAATCTGAAAAATGATCAGGAGTTCATGGGGGATGGGGCAAAAAGAGAACTGTGAACTGAGGGAAATTTGTGCAAAGACATGTGATACCAAAGGCTTAGCAAGCCAAAAGGCAGTAAGATGGCTGAGCACGCAAAGAATTGGTGTGTGAGGTGCACAGCGGTCTTCTCTACAAGGGTCTTATGGACTAATTATCCTAAGAATCATGGGAAGTCATTGAAGCCAGAGCTACAGCATGGTAGATGTTTCATAAGAGACGCTTTGGCTGCTAAGCAAAGAATAAAGGGGAAAGGGGCAATAGAGACGTAGTGAGACCAGTGAGAAGAAAGCTGTCGCTGGGAGAGAATGGTGGCTTGGACTTGTGTTATGAAGGAGACTTGGAGAGTGGTTTCTACAGCATTAGATAGGAGATAGAATAGGTGGTCCTGGATAATATGTGAGATGTAAAGACGAGGAGAGACAGGTATCAAGAATGATGTCTAGATTTCTGGTGATGCAGCAAGAGGGATGGTGAACCGTGCCAATGAGATAGATTATTATGGAAGAGGGACAACCCTACTGCTTCTTGGTCATTAGGGCCTAACAGCCACCCTCTGGTCACCTGTGTTTTATCTCCAGGTCAGTATATACTGAATTTTAACTTGAGAAAGATGATGCAGTAGAAAGATTTTGAAAAGTGATAGGTAGCTAAAGGAACAACAAATATTTATTGAGCACCTTTTATGTGCTAGGCAATGAGTTAAGCATTGGGATTATAATAGAAGAATTAGATCATGTTCCTCGTGTATTGCCCAGTCTAATTGGATGACACACAATAAATAATTATAATTACTTCATTAATTAGTTTGTTTCTGTGATAAGTACCATGAGAGTAAGACAAAGTGAACTCATCAGGCCTGGTTAGGATAGGGAAAGGGCACAGGTTCAAGGCAAGCACCCAAAGAAAAATGAGGAGTTAAAGAAAGCATTCCAAGAGGAGGAAAGAAACATTTTTGAAGGTCACCAGGAATCAAACATGTGGAGTTGTTAAAGAATAGAGAGGTAGAGATAGAGGGAGAGAGAGAGAGAGAGAGAGAGAGAGAGAGAGAGAGAGAGAGAGAGATCCTTCCATGTGGTAGAAATGGGGATACAGGGCCACAGGGACGTTTGGCAGACAAGGGGTGGAGCAGGAGAAGGGTCATCGCAGCTCATGGCTGCTCTGCTTTAACTTACCTAGGCATCTGAAAGTTTTTGTTTTGTTTTGTTTATACTGTTGTTCTTTACAGTTGCCCCAATTTCCCCTTGCTGTTCTCCCCTGCCCCTCCCAACTCCTGCTTGCATAGTCAAACCCCACCCTGTTGTCCATGTCCACAAGTCATTTATACTTGTTCTTAAAACTTTCCATACTTAGAACTCAAGAGAAAAAAGAAGAACCAATCTGGGTGGGGTGTGGTACTAACTAACCAAGCAGAAATTGTAAAGAGACAGGTAAGAGGGACTACATACATGTGGAAATAAGGAGGCTGGTCTTGAAGAAGAATTTTTGACTTTATATGTATTTCCAACTTAAGCTCTGATTCATACCTTTTCTTTTTTTCTTCTAGATTCCTTGGTCTAGGCTAATTTTGATTACCCTTAGTTCCCTTTAGTTCTGAGTTACCTTTTTGACTAGTAATAGAAAATGTACCGTATGGGCCCTGGCTGGTGTGGCTCAGTGGGCTGAGTGCAGGCCAGCCAACCAAATCAGGGCACATCCTGGGTTGTGGGCCAGGTCCCCAGTAGCGGGGCATGTGAGAGGCAACCATGTATTGGTGTTTCTCTCCCTCTCTTTAACCGTCCCTTCCCCTCTCCCTAAATAAATAAAATCTTAAAAAAAAAAAAGAAAGAAAGAAAGAAAATGTACCGTATGGAAACTAGCTTCTTCACATCACCCATGGAAGCATTTTCTCCCTTGTACTTTCCTGATTACCTTTTCCAGAAAATGAGGGTGTCATTCTTGTCTTGGATGAGAAAGGAGATTAACATGGTTTATAAGAAATAAAATGAGACAGTGAAATAATTTTGTGACACTGTGTACCCTGCCTGTGTTCTGAGGACAGCCTGTGTTCTGTTCTAAGATGTATTTTGGTATGAAGATACCGTATGATTTTTTTAAATTGTATTTTCTCCATTCTCCTTTGCCCTGCCTAATCAGAGCATCCACCCATTATCTTGTAAATTCTTTTTTTGAGCTACAAGAAAAAGGGGCCTCACAAAGAGCTCTGTCTCATTTAATAACTGGCTCGAAAGTATTTTCTAGATATGCTCAACAGAACATTAATTTGAGGCAGCTCTTTACAAAGGAGATCAAGGCTTTCTTATCTCAGTGGCTTTCTTGATAATTTGAGTTGTGTTCATGTTCTGAGATTGGGACTTTCTTCTTGGGCAGTTCTGAGGACAGCATGATTGGCTCTGCCCCGGAAAGGTAACAATCTCCCACTGGTAGACTTCTGCTATTGCAGATGTTCAAGTAATAGTTTCTTTCAGTGTGAAGACAGAAAACATAAATAGCTTTTAAATTTGTTTTGAGGCAGATTGGGCACCCTAGATTCTACCTGAATTGGGGTGTGTGTGTGTGTGTGTGTGTGTGTGTGTGTGTGTGTGTGTGTGTTTAGGGTTTAGGTAGGGAAGGGAGAGGACACAACATCATTGAAAGAGCATAGGGCAGGGGATTTGGAATGTCAAGTTAGAGTCTTGTCTCTGTCTGCCCCCAAACTAGCTGTAGAACTCTGAGAAAATTATTCCACTGTTCCAGTCTCAGTTTCTTCACTTGTGAGTTGGAAATAATAATAATACTTCTTACATATTCTCATCAAAATGCTGGGTTGAGAATATGAACAAATGCTTTGTACATACGAGAAGATTATCATTACAATTGCTGCTCCTCCTCATTATGGGTTAGACAGTCATTCACTGATTCATTCATTCAGTAATGACGGGAGTGCCCAGATCTGACCTGCTTGGTGGGGGGTTAGCTGGTGGGAAGCATGAGTGGAGCAGAAGACACAAGGGTGGTGGCTGCAGTCATCCTGAAAAGAAAAGAGTGTCTCAGACCATAGTGGTGACTGACAAGGTGGAAAGAAGTGGACGATTTGAGATAAGATGGAGTAGACTCATTAGAATCTTTATGTGGGAGGTAAATCTACCTAAGTTTACATAATTAAGCAAGATGAGTTCCTGGGGGCCAAATAAGTATGAGAAGTCAGTGAGGCTTAGGTAGGAACTAGTTCCTGTTTTGTTTGGAATACTCTAAGTCATATGTTTAGAAAGACTATGGATAAAAGTTGCTTTCTTTTTTTCAGATTTTATTTTTAATTTTTTAAATTATTTTAAAGGTTTTATGTATTTATTTTTGGAAAGAGGAAAAGAGAGGGAGAGAAACATCAACATGTAGTTGCCTCTTGTGCACCTCCCCTCCCCTGCACTGGGGACACCTGGCCCACAACCCAGGCATGTGCCCTGACTTGGAATTGAACCAGCAGCCCTTTGGTTTGAAGGCTGTCACTCAATCTACAGAGCCACACCAGCCAGGGCAAATGATGCTTTCCATGTAAAAGATCACAAGCCATCATAATGATGATTTTATATTTTGAGTAACACAAGGCATAAATAATTTATTTCTCTATTAACTTCCAATTACTTTAAATTACTAAGGGTGTGGCAATAGCAACCTCAAAACCCCAAAGACACTTATAACTATAGCATAGTTCAAAATGACTTTTATGTTTTATTAAAAAAAGGCTGACTTGTGGGATGATCAGAATATCATTGGGATGTGTTGAGACACAGACTCACAATGGAACAGCTGACACTTTCATTTGGGTGTTACACATTCATTGTTAACAGTGAATGTGTAACAACTGTATTCTTATTATTATCAGAATAATCATATCAGTATCAATCTATACAAACAAGCCTGCATTATATATCTGCATAATGGTAATAGGCCTGTTGCTTGACTAATTTATTCTCCTTGTTTATAGTACAGAGTGGCAAATATACAGCACATGGATATGAGTTGTGCTGGTTGGGAACATCACAACAGCTGACACACTCTTTAGGGACTGTGATTGAATTGAATTAACGACAACAAGTATGTCTACTTTAGTTACATCCTCTACTTCTAGATCAACTAATACATATATTTTTATGACAAAAGTTAATAAACTATTATTATTCCATATAAATAAATAAGGGACATACTTTTTTTCACTTTTTATTCACATAGTATTGTGTATTATTTAGCTGTATTTTGGGGGAATCATTTATTTTGTAATTTCCTAATTGTTCATGCATTTGGTGAGCACTTGTTTTACCATTCGCTGGCCATTGTTCTAGGCATGGGGATTTATGGAAGACAGGCAGACATTATTTCTGCCCTTCTGAGTAGGAAAGACTGAAACATACCCCCAAATGAAACATGCAAATTAGTAAAATAATTGCAGGTTGTAATATCAGGCAGGGCTTAGTATATTGTAATAGGGATTTGAATTTTAGTCTAAGTATAATGGGTAGCCTTTAAAAGTTTTAGGTAAGGTAGTATTCAGACCTGGTGTAGGATAAAGACTATAATTTTGCCACAGCGTGAACAATAGATTGAGCAGAATAGAATGGCCAAAAGCATAATAAAATATGCTCAACATGTAGTCATTACAGAAATGCAAATTAAAACTGTAATGAGATACCACAGTTAGATATAAGTTCACATCCACTGGGAAGACTATAATCAAAATAATAGATGTAATAAGTGTTGGCAAGAATCTAGAAGAACTGGCACCTCATATATTGCTGGTGAGAATGTAAAATTGTGCAGCAACTTTGGAAAACAGCTATGCAATTCCTCAAAATATTAAACATCAACACTATGACCCAACAATTCTACTTCTAGCTATATACCCAGGACAGATGAAAATATATGTTCATAGAAATACTTGTAATGAAAGTTAATAGCCAAAAATGGAAATAGTCCCCATATATGTCAAATGATGAATAGCTATAATTGTGGTCTATCCACAAGGTGGAATATTATTCAGCCATGAAAAGAATTGAAATAATGATGGGTGCTACCACGAGGATGAATTTTGAAAGCATTATGCTCAGTAAAAGAAATCAGTCAGAAAAGACCACATATTGTGGGAGTCCTTTATCTAAAATGTTTGGAATAGGCAAATCCATGGAGATAAAAAGTGGATTAATATTTGCCTGGGGAGGGAGGGTAGTGATGAGGGCTGACTGTTAACAGAATGGGCTTCCTTTTGGGTGACGATGAAAATATTCTCAAATTAGATTGTGACGTTGGTCGCACAACTCAATGCATATACTAAAAACCACTGAATTGTATGCTTATGTGGGTGAATTGGATGGTGTGTGTACTATATCTCAATAAGGACAACAAGAAAGAGAAAAATGGAAAAAGAAAATTGGGAAAAACCTCTAAGAACATGGATTTCATGACTGACTTCTCGTCTTGTTACAGGTCAGAACTAGCCAGGCCTTGCCATTTCTCCTGGGGAATAGTGTGCCCAATATAGAGGTGCTAGCAGTCAGCACCCCCTGTCCCTCATACGGCAGCCCCGCAAAATGACCTCCATTCCTGTGAGCCAGCCATGCACTTTATTGTTAGTTGCCTTTGCTCAGGATCTGCTACGTTTTTCTTATTCATTTCTTCCTATTAAAAAAGTACTAATTCTTCAAGCTCAGTTCAAATTCCTTTTTGAAGCTTTCTTTGGTTGGCTGGCCCTATAATATACCATTCTTGCTTTCTGTGCATCATTACATTGGCTTGTACCTCTAGGACAAAGGTGGCAAACACAAGGCCCATGGACCAAATCCGGCCCTCTACCTTGTTTTATTCAGCCTGGCACCTTGTTTCCATCCGGTGGCAGTGCCGAGCTCTCATTTAACAGTTAAGGAATAGTTACATTTACACAGTCCTAAAATTACATTTGGCCCTTTGAAGGCAACCACAAGGCTAATGTGGCCCTCAGTGAAAATGAGTTTGACACCCCCGTCTAGGAGATCTCAATCACATAGCACTTCAAGGACCAACTTTAAGTTCACTCTTTCTTTTCCTTGCTCATTACCTCTCCCTTTCCCTTCTTTCCTTCACCTTCCATTTCTCTCTTCTTCTCCAAATCCTGTTCATTTTCTCATTTCATCCCTTTTTGACAATCAGGAAGAAGTTTCTCTGTTACTTAAAAGTCCCTAAACCTGTCATATCCTATCCAAAATCTATAGATCTGCTCACAATTGGTCTCCTAAAACTAGTTATATAACATATTTATTCTTATGCGGGTTCACCTTATTCTCTTTACAACATTCCCCTCCATCCAGACCTCAAGTTTGATGGCAATTTTGGCCAGGTTATCACAAGCAATTTTTTCATAACTTGCTCAACAAAATTTTCTAGTACATATTAAGCACATACCATGTGCCAGGCACTAGTACCAATGGCTATATCAGGGAACAAAACAATTGAGGTCCTTTCTGTTTTTCAAGATCAGAAAATGAGAAGTGCAATGCAGAGATTTAAATTGGGTTGTTGGGAACCGCCCTGCCTGGTTTCAGGAGTTGTAACCCCCTCATGGCTAAGGCTGAGTGAGCGACCTTCAGACCATAAGCCACTAAGGAGACAAAGCTTACCTCCCTGGCAGGAGCACTGCTTCTGTTTCATCCATAACTGGCCCTCAATGCTTAGTTAGTCAGCCAACGATGGGTAAGATTCCCTCAAGGGAGGGGGTGTCTAAAACAGGCACGATCATGTGGAAGGCCCTCAAGGAAGGACTTGGGGGGCCACAGCAAAAAGGAGGTGATGGATCCTTGACCCCCTGCTATCCTGAAATAGCCTGAGTCCTCAGTCCATCTGGGAGAAGTTTCCTTATCTCTTGGCTTCCTGGCTCTGCTCCACTTAAGCCTGAAACATTGACAGAGGGTGGTGCAGCTTTGTGCTGGATAGGGCGGGCTCCCTGGGTGATCAGGCACAAGAAAGAATTTATAAAGTCCTGAGAAAACTGCTTTTCTAAGAGTGCTCTCATTTTAATGATAAGGGTCCGAGCAGGAAATGGGTCTGTCTCCCAAAGTTTTGTAGCTGACAGACCCTGACGCAGATTAAGCCCTCAGAGTACTTTGCATGTTATCTGTTGTTTGATCCTTGCCACCTGACAGTGATTGATGAACTTTACCTGTGCAAAACGGACCTAACAAAAGCCATTGAGGAAGGGGCTCTTAGCCCTTCTCCTTTGAGAGATTGGCCACCTCTCCTCCCTAAGCAGATCATGTCTTGGTCAAGCAGGTCTAGACTTATTTTCTCCGTGGTGGATGATGGATGGGGCTCTGCAGGCAGAGCTCCCCCCCGACCCCGGCCATTGGGTGATGTAAGAAAGTAAGTGAGAGGTATCTTAAGATTGATTGGCCAGGGGAGGTCTGTGAGCAGATATCATTTGAGCTGTGATTTGAATGATAAGTAAGAGCAAAACATTATTCCAGGCAGAGGGGAGAGCTCAGGCCCAGTTTCCAGGGTCAAAATTGTTTGGCATGTTAAAGGACCTGAAGAATATTTTGTGTGACTGGAGTTTGGTAGGAAAGGGGGAGATGGAAGCAGAACAGTTGGAGAATAGCCGGGGGCTATTTCTTCATGTCAGTGTGTTTGATATTTATTCTAATTCCAAGGAGGTGCCACTAGAGGAAATTTGATGCAAACATCAGCTTGTAAAATAGTTGAAGTTTGGGGATTTGATGTTTTTAACTTTTACTTTGTCCTATAAAATGTAATATAACAAGTTCAGAAAGTGAAAAAGGAAAGTGGAAAGATGGTCAAGAGGTGCGGAAGCTCTTCACTCTAGCTGAGCATCAAACAGGTGAAAAATGAAACACAAAACACTGAGCTTCAAGTGATGAGAAGGTAACAACCAGGGATGCTGTTGCCAGAGGCTGCACAATAAGTATCTTGGCTCATATTTTTTCATAATCCAATTGCAGGGAAGAGAGAAGGATTCTTACCTATCAGAGTTTTGAAAGCTCTTCCTACTGCCAAGCATCACATGTTCCAGGCAAGAATATTAAAGAGCATTTTATTTTTATTTATTTTTAAAACATTTTATTTATTTATTTTTAGAGAGAGGGGAAGGGAAAGAGAGAGGAAGAGAGACATCAATGTGTGGTTGCCTTTCATGTGCCCCATACAGGGGACCTGGCCTGCAACCCAGGCATTTGCCCTGACTGGGAATAGAACCAGCAGCCCTTTGGTTCACAGGCCTGTGCTCAATCCACTGAGCTATACCAGCTGAGAGCATTTTAGAAGAAATAATATATTACAATGGAAATCCATTAAATATACCAAAAGCCTTAATAATGTTTTTCTTTTCAGATATTGAAAATTCTACTCTTAGGAATTTATCTGAAGAAAAAATTTTAGATCTGCATATTCAGTTCCAAAGATGGTCTTTCATTTTTTAAAAATAATACAAATTTGGAAACTTTTAAAATACCTAGTAATGAAGGAATGGTTAAATGAATATCTCTAGGCAATGTAATATTCTGCATTGGGCAAAATATTTTTGTAGAAGAATATTTAATGACAAGGATTTTTCCCATAAAGCATGATTAAATGAAAAAAATATGACCTTGCCCCCACCATAATTGGTGGTTAAGTTGAAACAAATTAGGTTATAGAATTTCCAGTATACTTTTGTCTTGTTCTGAATTATATTTTTAGAAACTTCTAAAACATTAATAGTGGTTAACTCTGAGAGTTTAGATAATAAGATTTAGCCTTTCTTTTAATTTATTTTTCTCCCTTTTATTTTCTGAAATTTCTAAAGTGAATATAATTAAAAAGTTAATAATAGACATCCATTGATCAAAAATGTATTAACGAAAATAGTTAAAGATTTAACTGCTGTGTGCAGGGGCTAAAGTGCTTTCTTTACCTTACCATAAATAAGTTTAATACTTATAGTCCTCTTCTGAGATAGGTACTATTATTAATGCCAATCACTGTTGACAAAATTGAGGCACAGAGATGCTGACATACCCAAGCCACACATCTAGCAGATGTTGGTGCTGGGTTAGAATCCCAGGCAGTGTGATGCCAAAGTCTGTCCTTTTTATTATGATACTATGCTTCTAGCAAATACCTAAGCCAAAAGTAATACTAAGTTTCTCTGTTACCAGACATGGTATGAGAAGTCTTTCCTCAACTTCATTGTTCAGAGGTTATCACCAATTCCTTAATAAGAAGTGGCTAGAGACTATTCATCTTTTATTATCAATTTCACAGAATGTAGATTTCCTTACAGATTATGGATTCTATCTACCTATGAGCCTCTCAGGTTTTGTGATTGAAGGACACATCTTGGTATTTTCATATGTAGGTACTTAGATGGATCACACCAGACTTTATGAGTCAAGATTCTGATGTCTCTCCAATGGGAAAAACCAGGTAAGCTGACTTTGCCTATTTGTCTTAACTAGGCTTCTATCTATCTGGATTTGCAATGTGTGGCACTCAATCCATTTACTGTGACCTTGTGCCAGTTGGCTTGGGCTAGCCTCTGTCATACCTTTTTCAAGGCTAGATTCTATTTTAGAAATAAGAACACACAAGAGGTGTGAAAGAAGACTTTACACCAGGAATGAAAATGGGAAGTGTCAAAAGAGACTATAATGAAAACTGCCAACATATAGTGGGAATCAAGAATAGCATTTATTATATAGCATGTATTGGTTAATACATGCTTGATAAGTGTCAGGCATTGTATTAAGTGTACAGGATATATATCAACCCCATTACTCTTGGCTCAACAACCATCTATGAGATGGGTGTTATCATCCTCCCATCCCATACAGGAGGAAGTCAATGCACAGAGAGGTAAACTGTCTGAGGCCATGCAGCCGACACTAATGCTTTTAACCTCAAGGCTATTTTTGCTTCCACAAAGACAAATGGCATGTTTCACAACTGCCACTCTATCTCCCTGTTCCTTTCTCAAATATAAATCCTTAAATTATTTTTATTATTGTTTTACTTTTATTGGGTAATAAAGAAATTAAACTTTTTCTTTTCGCAAGCTTTCAGCATTCTTTGTGGAAGAGAGACTCTTTTTCCTGTTAATATAAAACCTCTGCATGAAAATGTCTGTGTTCCTTCAGCCATCCCTGGGGATCCATGATCCTGAGTTGTGCTGGCAGAGAACGCAATGCTTCACTGCAGGGGCCCTGGGAATAGTCTGATCATCATGAAATGATTTTAGTAGGCACTGAGTCCATGTGGCTGGAAGCCTTAGGAGTCTGAAAAATTCACACACTTCTATATTTACCTGTCACTGTGGCTTACTCTGGGTATTCCAAGGCAACAGGGCTGACATCCTGGTTACCCTGGCATCTGAAAATGACTGAAAGGTTTTTTTTTGCTTTGCGTCTATGTAGCCTGTCCTCTGTGCAGCACTGGAAGCTGCCACCATGGAGAGAGCCTTCATTGTCAGAGGACAGGGCTCTCTCTTGGCCTCCTGGGAAATCAGAGCCATGTTGCTGGGACAGTCCCTCTGTCTCTGCCTGCTGCTTGCCAGAAATCCCTCACTGATGTCAGTAGTTCTGCTGTGGTCCTTTAAACTAGATGGTCCTGTCTGAATGCACTGTCATTTCAGTGTGGGTCATTTTCAGCTAGTTTTTAACTGGCATTCTGTACTAATCTTCACTCTCATGTCCTGAAAAAAATAAACCATATTATTTCACCTTGCTGTTTATCATGTACTCTAAGACTAAATTACTTAGAGTCTAAGTAATTACAATGTTTATGACCTCACTTTTGGCATTGCTTTTTTATTTGAGCCCATTTCCAATGACTTATAATCTATTTTTAAAGAATAATCAATGTTCACTTTTTAAAAATCAAAGAGATAAAAAAGAGAAAATAAAATTTACACACAATCAAAGTGGCCAGAGATTACTATTGTTGTTATTCAAGTATCTTCCTCCTGTTTTGATGCATGTATCTTATGCTTTATGAATAGAGCATGCACATAGTATACACATAGTCCTACAGCTGTGGAAAGTTATAAATTGGCTTCAACTTTAGCTCATTGGTCATGGACGATGAATATATTTGTTTGATAATTGTTATTTTGTTTACATTAACGCTAATTTTTTTCTTCTAAAGGAAGTTATAACATGCATACATCATAGTGCACAGATATTCAGTCTACAGTTGGAGAAATTCTTACATAGGTATATGGCAACCACCTAGATCAAGACAAGGTTGTCAGTCCCCAAGCCCCCGAAGGTTCCCTCATGGCCTTTCTCAGACAGAACCCCTCTCCCTTAAGCTGAAACCAGTACTCTGGTCTCTATCACTATAGCTTAGCTTTGTCACTTCTTCAACTTCATATTCATGGGAATCACATAGTAATTACCCTTGGGTGACAGATTTCTTTTGATCACTCATGTCTATGAAAATCATCTATGTTGTTGAATTAACAGTAGTTTGTATTTTAAAAAAAAAATACTGCATATGTGTCTTGTCTGATACTCCACAATTGATTTTGTTGATGGACAATTTTGTGTCGTTTCCAGTTTTATGCTTCTATGAGTAAAGATGCTGTTTTGAATAAGGCTGAGGCTTTCTTAATGATTGCATTGTCTCCCACCTTCTCCCTCTTCCCAGTTCCACTCCCCACACTCCAAACAATCAACCTAAAAGGACTCCCTAACAATCATCTCTCATGGTAATAATCCCCATCTCACAGTCTGCCTCCTGGGAACCCGGCTTGTCACAACATCCTAGATGGATATATTATATCAAATTGGCTGTGCTGTTTTATTTTGCTCTAAGACTTGGAAAAACTAGACCTTAGAAGGCGTTTTCATAAGGCTCTGGTCACAAAAGAGATAGAACTGGCATGCCAGGTGCTCTGTCAGATTGGATGTCATGGTCAAAGGTAATTTTCTAAACACAAATGAGCATTCTCTAGATTTTTAGGCAAAAGCTTCATGTAAAATGAGAGCTGTTTTAGAAGGTGTAACCAGGCTTTGTATGGACAAAATGAATTGAAGAAATCTGTTGTGAACAATTACAATAGTTCTGACATAAAAAAGAAACAATAAGAAGGGAGGAGAGCTGTGGCTGTCTTTGTGAAGGAAGGGTGCGCACGTGAGGGCGTTATGACTGTGTAGGACTGTCAAGGCAGCAAATGGGGACATTGATGATGACATCAGCGCTCAGAACCCAAATGACTGGGGTTACGTTTCTCATTGCATTCATTTGGACTTTGGAGAAGAGAAAAAAGGGTGTAAAGGAGCATGCTTTTGAAAAACATAGATATCAGATGACACCTGTGCGATGTGTGTGTGGGGGTAAGAAGACACAGAATTCAATTTAAGAGCATGGTGAAAACATAACAAAAATCTATCATGGAATAGGAGAGGTGAGCCTGTCATGTAAGAATAGATTTTTAGAAAGAGAATGAATCAAAGTTCATATCATATGTTAGTTTTCTTTTATTGCTGCACAACAGATTTCCCCAAAATGTGGCAGCTGAAAATGACAACATATTTATTATTTCACAGATTCTGTGTGTCAGGAATCCAGGTTCAACTTAGTTGGGTCTTCTGGTTTTGGGTCTCTCAGGGGACGACAGTCATCTCAAGGCTTAAGTGAGAAGAATAAATGCCCAAGCTCACTCATGTGTTTGTTGCCTGGGTTCAGTTCCTTGCACATTTTTTAACTGGCTTTTAGTTCCTCATGAGCTTTTGAGTACCCTTAGTTGTTTTCCATGGGGATCTCTCCCTGGAAAACTGACAACATGGTAGTGAGAATCAAGAAGGCAAGAGAGAGCACCAGCAACCAAGAGAAAACTAGCAAGATAGAAGCTAGACTCCTTCATAACCTCACCATGAAAATGACATCCCATTACGTGTGCTATATTCTGTTTGCAGGAAGTGAGTCTCTAGGTGACATACACACTGATGAAAAGCGGGTTATGCAAGGATGCGAATCCCAGGCATCACTGCGAACCCTGTCAGATGCTGCCTGTTGCATCAATACAAAGCAATATTTGAGGAAATGGTGCTGATAAACTATATATAAGCTTTCTAAGCATTTTTTAATCAATCACTTTGCAGTTAGGAACTTCCAAAAGAATAATAGAAATGTTTCCCTTTGACAGAAGGTCATATGTCAATGGAAGTGTTTTTGTCATTTGCTAATGCACTCAGTAACTTCATTTGAAAAGTGAACTCTGCAATACTGTATAATTTCAAACACTTTTCTAGCAAAAATATATTACCTTTAATTAGACTGATTTAAAGCTGTTAAGATTCTTGTCAGAAATAATTTTTAAGTGGATGTGTCAAGGCATAAACAGCAGTTGTCAAGTGAAGAAAGTGATAATTTGTGCATGCGCTGTCTGGCTTAGGAGCAGTTGGGTCTTTCAGTGTGGATCATTTGTGCTTATAATTTTCTTTGTAAAAGCTATGCTGGCAGTTAGGGATTCAAATTTTCAGAATGCTATTGTTTGTGGTAAATATTTGTCTTATGACTAGGGAGTTAAATTTGGTCCTACCCTGTAACATAGACAAAGCTTCACTAAGAAGAAAAAGCATTTAAGCAATTCAACTTACCAGTTAATTGGTGAAACACATAGTGTGAGCAAAGAATTCTGGGTGATTACAAAGTAGAATAATAACAACAATAGTGAAGTCACTCTTTGATGAAAGCAAATCAGGTTGCCTAATACACTTGAAAAGGATTAAAGTCTATTTACAATCTTTTAAGGCTATTGACATATTTTTTATTTTATCTTATATTTTTAAATTAACTTTATTAGGGTGGCATTGCTAAATAAAATTATATAGGTTTCAACTGTACAATTCTATGATACATGATCTATATATTGCATTGTGTGCCCCTGACCTAAAGTCAAATCACCTTTTGTAACCATATATTTGTCCACCTTTACCCTTTACTACCTCCCCACACCTTTCCCCCTTGGAACCACCACACTGTAGCCTGTGGCTGTGAGTTTCAGTTTTATATTGCACATATGAGTGAAATTATATGGTTCTTAACCTTTTCTGACTGATTTACTTCCCTTAACATAATATTCTCAAGGTCCATCCATGTTGTCGCAAATGGCAGTATTTCATCTTTCTCTCCGCTGAATAGTGTTCCATAATATATATGTACCACATCTTCTTTATCCCATTATCCATCAAAGGACACTAGTTGTTTCCATGTCTTGGTCACTGTGAATAATGTTTCACTGAACGTAGAAGTGCATATATCTTTGCAAATAAGTGTTTTCAAATTTTTCAGGTACTTACCCACTACCCTGTTGCTGGGTCATATAGTAAGTCTAGTCTGAATTTTTTTAGGAGTCTCCATAGTGTTTTCCATAGTGGCTGTACTAGTTTATGTTCCCATCAGCAGTGAATGAGGGTGTCTTTTCTACAACCTCTCCAACACTTGTTATTACCTGTCTTATTGATAATGGCCATTCTAACAGGTGTGAGGTGGTATCTCATTGTAGTTTTGATTTGCATTTCCCTAATGGCTAGTGAAGTTGAGCAGCTTTTCATATACCTGTTTTCATATACCTTCATGACAAATATATGTCATGAAGACATATATTTGTATGTCTTCTTGGGAGAAGTGTCTGTTCAGGTCCTCTGCTCATTTTTTAAAAAGATTTTATTTATTTATTTTTAGAGAGGGGAAGGGAGGAGGAAAGAGAGGGAAACATCAATGTGTGGTTGCCTCTCATGTGACCCCCACTGGGGACCTGGCCCCTGAAACCCAGGCATGTGCCCTAGACTGGGAATCGAACTGGCGACCCTTTGCTTCAGAGTTTGGTGCTCAATCTGCTCACCCACACCAGCCAGGGCCTCTGTTCATTTTTTAGTTGGATTATTTGTTTGTTTGGTGTTGAGTTGTATGAATTCTTTATGTATTTTGGATATGATACCTTTGTCAGAGCTGTTGTTTGCAAATACCTTACTTTGTTCAGTTGGTTGCCTTTTTATTTTGTTGGTGGTTTCTTTTTTGGTGCAGAAACTTTTTAATTTGATATTGTTCCATTTATTTATTTTTGCCTTTACCTCCCTTGCCTTTGGGGTCACATTTATAAAATCTTTTCTAAAAACAAGGTCCATAAGTTTAGTACCTATGTTTTCTTCTATGTAATTTATTGCTTCAGATCTTATGTTTAGGTCTTTGATCCATTTTGAATTAATTTTTGTATATGGAGACAAAATGCAGTCTACTTTTATTCTTTTGAATGTGACTTTCCAATTTCCCCAGCACCATTTATTGAAGAGCTTTTCTTTTCTTCATTGTATGTTTTTGGCTCCTTTGTCAAAAATTATTTGCCCATATACATGTGATTTTATTTCTGATCTCTCAGTTCTGTTTCATTGCTTTGTGTGTCTGTTTTTCTGCCAATATCCGACTACATAGCTACAATATTGTAGCTATAATATTGTAGCTATGTAGCATAGTTTGAAATCAGGTAATGTGATACTTCCATCTTTGTTTTTTTTTTTTTTTTCTGAGAATTGCTTTGGCTATTTGGGTTTTTTGTGGTTCCATACAAATCTGATGATTTTTTGTTCTCTGTCTCTAAAAAATGTCATTGAGATTTTGGTGGGGTTTGCATTAAATTTGTATATTACATTGTGTAACATGGACATTATAACTATGCGATTCTTCTGATCCATGAACACAAAATATCTTTCCACTTCACTGAATGAATCTTTCCCAATATCTTTTAACAGTGCTTTGTAGTTTTCAGTGTATAGGTACTTTATACATCCTTTGTTAAGTTTATTCCTAGGTATTTTATTCTTTTTTTGCAATTGCAAAATAATTTTTTTTCATTTCTTTTTTCTGAAATTTCATTGGTAGTATATAGGAATGCATTGAATTTGTGTTTACTGATTTTGTGTCCTGCAATTTTACTGTATTTGTCTATTCTTTCTAATAGGTTTTTTTTTTTTTTGGTGTCATCTTTAGGGTTTTCTGTATAAAGAATCACATCATCCACAAAAAGTGACAATTTTACTATTTCACTCCCAATTTGGATGCCTGATTGATCTGGCTAGGACTTCTAGTGCTATGCTGAATAAGAATTATGAGAGTGGACATCCTTGTCCTGTTCTTAATTTTAGTGGAAAAGCTTTTAGTCTTTCACCAGTGCGTATGGTATTAGCTGAGGGTTTGTTATATGTGGCCTTTATTATGTTGAGGTATTTTCCTTTTATACCTATTTTATTGAGCATTTTAGTTATAGGTGGATGTTGTATCTTTTTTTCTTTATTTTTATTGTTTACATTATTACATATGTCCCCGTTCTTCCCCCCACCCTCTCCTGCTTCCACCCAGCTCCCATTTCTTCCTTCCCTCTGGCCATCACCTCACTGTTGTCTGTGTCTATGGGTTATGCATATACAAATATGTTCTTTGGTTAATCCTTTGGATGTTATATCTTATCATATGCTTGTTCTGCATCTATTGGTAAGACCATATGATTTTTATTCTTTGTTTCATTAATGTGGTGTATTACATTGATCAATTTGCATATGTTGAACCATCCAAGTGCCTCTGGAATGAGGTTTTGATCATGATGTATTATTATTTTTTAAATGTATTGTTGTGTCCAATTTGCTAGTATTTTGTTTAGGATTTTTGTCTCTGTATTCGTCAGAGATATTGGCCTGTAGTTTTCCCTTTTTGTGATGTTATTGCCAGGTTTTGGTATCAGGGGTATGTTGGCCATATAAAATATGTTAGGAAATGTTTGCTGTCTCTTTTTAATTTTTTTGAAGGAATTTGAAAAGGATAGGTATCACATCTTCTTTGAATGTTTGGTAGAATTCACCAAGGAATCAATGTTGACTTTTGAAAATAAACTTCCATTTTGAGGGAGGTTTTTGATGGTTGTTTCAATTTCCTGACTGTCAATCAGTCTAGTTAGATTTTCCAATTCTTCATGATTCGAGTCTAAGAAGATTATAAATTTCTAGGAACTTACCTATTTCTTTTAGGTTATTGAATTGGTGGCATATAGTCTTCCATAATATTCTAGTATGATTCTTTGCATTTCTGTGATGTCTGTGGTAACTTTTCCTTTTGGTTTTGATTTTTTATATATAAGTCTATTCTCTTTTTTCCTTCTGAGTGTAACCATGTTTTTTCTTCAATTTTATTAATCATTTTAAAGAACCAGTTTTTAATTAATATTTTGCATAGTCTTTTTGTCTTCTATTTCATTAAATTCTGCTCTAATTTTTGAAACTTCCTTCTGCTGACTTTGGGCTACTTTTGTTCTTCTTTTTCTAGTTCTGTAAGATGTAATGTTAGGCTGTTTTTTGAGATTTTTCTTGTTTTTTTTTGAGATAGTCCTCTAATGATATAAACTTTGCTCTTATTACTCTTTTGCTGTATCCCAAAAGTTTTGATATGTCATATTGTCATCCTCATTTTTCTCTGTATACTTTTGACCTCACCTTTTATTTATTCTTCAACCCAATCTTTTTTAGTAGCATGCTATTTAATCTTCACATTTGTGGGGGAGGGGTTACTTCCTTTTTGCAGTTGATTTCTAATTTCAAAACATTGAGGTCAGAAAATATGTTTGCATGATTTCAATCTTTTAAAATTTCTTGAGGCTAGTTTTGTGACCCAACATATTATCCATCCTTCAGAATGTTCTGTGTACACTGGGAAAGGATGTATAATCTGATATTCTGAAATGAAAGGCTCTGTAAATATCAAATATATCCATTTGGTCTAATATTTCACTTAAGGCCAATATTTCTCTACTGATTTTCTGTTTGGATGATGTATCTAGAGCTGCCAGTGGAGTATTAGGTCCCCTACTATGATTGCATTTTTGCCAGTTTCTCCCTTTAATTCTGTAAGTAGTTGCTTTACATATTTTGGTGCTCCCTGACTGGATGCATGTATATGGACAAGTGTTATATCTTCCTGATATAGTGCCACCTTTATCATTATAAAAGGTCCATCTTTGTCTCTTATTAACTTTGTTAGCTTTAAATCATTTTGTCAGATATATGTATGGCTACACCTGCTTTTCTGTGTGTGTTATTTGCTCCAAGAATTATTTTCCACCTTTTTACTTTGACTACCTTTGTGTTTGCAGCTTAGATATGTCTGTTGAAGACAGCATATGGTTGGGATTTGTTTTTAGACCCAATCTCTACTCTGTGCCTCTTTATTGGTGAATTGAATCCATTTATATTTAGGGTGATTATTGATGTATGAGGATTTCCTATAGCTATTTTATCTTTTGTTTTCTGGAAACTCGGTGCCTCCCCTGAAAAACACTTTATCGGTGCTTTTCCTTTGTGTTTCTGTCTGTTGTTTTTGTTTGGTGGCATTCCATACTTTTCTCCCTCTGTTTCCTTTTATTTTTAAAGTTGAATGTCTCAGTTTTGGGATTTTTGTGTGTGGCTACCATTAGGTTTATGGAAAAAAAAAAGTTCCATGTATACAGTAGTCCTTTTTCTTTTAAATGCCTCTGATCTCCATCCTCCTTTGCAAATTCAGACCTTTACCCCTTCACCTTTATGTTTTCATTGTCACAAATTATCCCTGTTTATGCTGTAAGTTTGCTGGTGATCTTACTCATAGTTTTGTGACCTTTTGTTCTTTGTTTCAGGTAGAATTCCCAACTTAATATTTCCTGAAATGGAGATCTTTCGGTGATAAATTCCCCCAGCTTCTGTATGTCTGAAAAAGTCTTTATATTTCTCCTTTATATCTAAAAGATAACTGATGGCTTATTATTCTTGGCTTGTTATTTCTCTCTTTCAGTAGTTTGAATATTTGATTCCACTCTCTTCTAGCTTATAGAGTTTCTGCTGAGAAGTCCAATGATAACCTACTGGGCATCCATTGTTACTTCCTTCCTGTCCCTGGTTGCCTTGAGAATTCTTTGTTCATCATTATTTTTTGACAGTTTTAATACATATGCCTTGGAGAAGGCCTTTTTGGGTTGAGGTAGCCAGGTATTCTGTTTGCTTCTTGGATTTGAGGATCTAGCTGTTTCTATAGGTTTGGGAATTTATCATCAACTATTTGTTTGAATAAGCTCTTCATTTCCTTCTCCTTTTCTTGTTCTTCTGGAACAACCATTACTCTTATATTATTCTTTCTGATGGAGTTAGGTAATTCCCGTATACATATTTAATTTTTTTATGTTCAAGTCTCTCCGTCTTTCCTCTGCCTTATTCCTAGATTTCTATATTTGATATCACTAATTCTTTCCTCTATTTGTTTAACTCTATTTCCTATGCTCTTTACTTCATTCTTGATCTTTTTTACTGAGTTCTTCATCTCCAGAATTTCTCTTTGGTTCTTTTTTTAAAGTTTCAATCTCTGGTGAAATATTGGTTGTGTTCATTGATTTTGTTTCTGAGTTCATCAAACTGCTCATTTGTGTTTTCTTGCATCTTGTTGAGCTTTTTTCAGACCTGCAATCTTGAATTCTCTTTTATTAAGTCACATATTTCCATGTCTTTAATTGTATTTTCTGGATATTTTAAATTTTCTTTCTGGATATCTTATTATCTTGGTAATTCATGCTGTTTTGGGGATTCCTTCTCTGTCTAGGCATCTCTGTATAACTGTCACTTCTCTAGTAGATTGAAAAGAAGTCTTTCTATTGCTTTCCAGTAGATGGCACTAAATCACAAGGTTGGGCTGTTTTTTTGTTTTTGTTTTGTTTTTTTTTTTTAAAGCTCTGTTGTACTTCTCTGGCTTTTCAAATCTTTGCAGTATGGTGGAATGTGGCCTGTGTTCCCTGGGAAGGTTGGTGCCTCCTCTATGTTTCAATCATTCCAGTCCCAGGGGACTGTCCTTGCAAGGGAACAAACATGGTAGGTGATGGGCCTCCAAATTCATGAAATCCTAGTGCTGTCCCCTGCAGCCAGATGCTGCTGGCAGTGCAGCCTTGATTTTTAGGGGTGGGGTAAGCTAGGGGAACCCAGCTGTCTGCTTTGCTGCTTTGCCTTGCCAGCAATGGCAACTAGTGGACTTCTGTGGTGTTCCCCCTGCACCTCCACTGGCCTTTGGATTCCTCCTCCTCTCCCAGCTGAGCCCTGCAGTGAGATCTGGGCTGTGGGGCTGCAGAGCTGGCTTGTCTCAGCTTTTCTCCCTTACCTCCCTGATTTCCTTTCACTTGCTCACCTTTAGGTGTCTCAATGCATGGATCTCTCAAATGTGTTTGTGTATTGAATAGAGAATATTTTGTTGAATTATAGTTATTTAAATTGCTGAAACTTCAAGGGAAGAGACCAAAGGATCTCTTGCATGCCATTCCTCTGATGTCACTCTGGCTATTGATTTCTTAGGAAGGTTTTGTTATTAGGCAGTGAAAAAGGAGGGTTTTTGCCTGACTGCTGTTGCAGGGTTCCTTACTAGTGGCACTATTGACATATTGGGTCACATACTTCTTTGTTGTGGGGGGCTGTACATTGTAAGATGTTTAGTAGCATTCCTGGCTTCTGCTCACTAGATGTCAATATCTCTGCTCTCCCCACTCCAGTGTGACAATAAAATATTCTTCCAAACATTGCCAGATGTACCTGGGGGTAGAGGAATGAGGTGGGCAAAATTGTTGCACTATGGGAATTAACACAGGTTTTGGATTAGGAATCCTAAATTAACAACAGGTAATGTTATCTTACTTTTATACATTGCATTAATAAATATGTTGTCTTTCCTCTTGGTCCAGAAAAGCACAGTTTCATTTGCTATATAAGATATCATTCATTCTCTTATATAATGAGTTAATAAACATTCATTTAGTGCCTGCTACATGCAATGAGCTTATCCATGCATTATGAAAGGTACAAAAAAATAATACAGATTTTCATCCTTAAGAAACTTGAGGTCTGAGGTGGGGGTAGGGATTTAGGTCATGTACACACATACCTATAATGCAAGTAGGGAGCACTAAGTATGATGAAAGAAAGAAGTAAAATTTTAGAGGATATTTTAAAGTAGATGAACTCCAGTTATGGGTTATAAATTCATCCCAGATCTGGGATTCTGAAATGTGACTTCAGTAAGGTGTGGCTGACTGACAGTTTAGGGTACGAGAGTAGTTTAGAGTTGGAGCTAAACCTCTGGAACAAAACAACAAATCAAATGGGGCTGGACAGAGAGATGGAAACCTAGTCTGAAACCAAAGATGTTCAACCAGAAATAGGAAGATGAAGGAAGTGCATTCCAAAGCTGCAACGTAGAATAAGTCTGGAGAAGTTTCCTAGAACAATGATACCAACATCTGGTCCTTTTTGTAGGAAACGGCTAACTATCACAAGGTACAATAGGAGCTGTAAAAGCATTAAATTGGTTTGATGGGAGGGAAGCCTTCTAATGGAACCAAAATTATTCTTCTCTTACCTGTGGTACCCAGTAGCTCAGCAGTTTTGTATGGAAAACAATTCTAAGCCAAACACAGTCAGTGGAAGAGTAACTGTCAGAGGGTCCTGTTTTCATGTCCCTACCCCTGGCCAGCTGAATGCCCAGTGTCTCCACAATCAGAGCTTTGTCGTTGCAGTAAACCTTTCAAAAAATGGAAATGATTCCAGAGATGGCATTATTATCACAAATCTCATGGCGTTATAGTCTCAAATTATATTCCAGATTGTTGATAGGTATTGCCTTAAAGATTTTTTATCAATGAACTAGTTTTTGAAATACCAGGTAAAACACATTAAACCCACTTTTTTGTACTGCAGAACATTATAAATGTTAAATGGAGGAATATAATATAAAACATTTCCTAAATTTATTTAATTACAAAGACTGATGTAACATCTCATGAGAACATGGTCTGTGCCACATGCTTTGTCCAACCCTGCCTGGCTATGATTGAGTTTGTAAAATAGTGGCTGTTGTCAACTGTCTGGATTTTTAGTGAATAGGCTATGGCTGGAAAATATTATTTACATGGGAATATCCGCAGACCTCTTCCTCCTTCATCTGCTAAAGAAAGAGTTGCCTTTGCCAGCTTGGTTCTGTCACTTCTACTTAACCGAATATATTTCTCTGTTGATCATCAGCTTCTTGGGCTTTATTATATATCACTGGGAATGGTAAGGTCTGCAGATTCTAGCTAAGTACTGAAATAAAGTCAAAGAGTAAATGGTAGGAAAAATAATGAAAAGAAACCATTAAGGGGAAAATGCACAGTGGAACAGATTTAGAAAGCAGTTGTTAGTCTGAGCAGGGCAGGTGACTATCTGGAGAACAGCCTTCATGTATCTTGAAGTGTGAGAAACAGTGAATGCTCAGTACAAGAATATTTTTCTGGAGCCCTGGCTGGTGTAGCTCAGTGGATTGAGCTCAGGCCTGTGAACCAAAGGATCGCAGTTCAATTCCCAGTCAGGGCACATGCCTGGGTTGCAGGCCAGTTCCTGGCAAGGGACGCATGAGAGGCAACCATACGTTGATATCTCTCTCCCTCTCTCCTTCCCTTCCCCTCTAAAGATAAATAAATAAAATGTAAAAAAATAAAATAAAAAAGAATATTTTTCTGGGTATTGTAAGAATAATTCATAAGTTGGTTTTTCTACTTATCAAACTGCAGTAAAGATTGAAATTGCTTTTTATTTACTACTTTTAATTGCCAAGATAAATTTCTTTAAATATGAAAATGAGATTAGAAATGGGGATTTCATCAGGGAGAACATTTTGCAAAGTATATGATTCTCTAACCACTATGCTGTACATCTGAAACAAATACAAAATAATATTAAATGCAAACTATAACTGAAAAAAATAAAAATATTTAAAAAGCTTTACTAAGAGAAAAGACCAAAATAAATGGAAAGAGATAGCATTAAAAAAAGTGGGGGTTTCAGGATGGACCCAAAAGATCTGCCTTCTTAAGGGTTATTACAGGGAATATTGAATGGGAAATAGAGATTGTGCATTAAGATGAAAGAGGATCAGAGTATGTGAATATCCTGGAAATAAAAGCTTAATGGGATGATCTGGTGAATATCTGTTATTTTTATCTTTCCATCCACCTTCTTAGTACAACGAACATCTTCATCCTCCCAGGAATTAACTGTTCATGTTTCACCCTATATTTTTCTAAGGAGCTGCCAATCACAGGACCTAGTTCTGCAGCCACCTGAATGGAACACAACTAGGGCTCACCCATCATATTAACCTGTTTTGTTGTCACAGCATGAGCACATGACCCAATTCAGGACAATCAGAATCTTTTCCTGCTGCGAAAAGGAGATGCTCTGGTTTGATTAAGCAGGAATGATGGAAGCTTGGAGTTGTCTGCATTCACACTTTTTTTTTACCATTCCATCTCTCAACCTGGCCTCAAGCAAGAAGCCAGTCTATAGCTTAGAAGGAAAACATTAGGTAGAATCTGAGCTGGGAGATGGAAAGAGATGTTGAACATAATCATACTAAGTTACTGGGCAAACTGAGTCCAGTTTACCTCTGGATTTCCCCACTATTTGGGCCAATCATTCCAGTCTAGCTTAACTAATTTTAGTTTCTGTCGTTTGTAAAAAAAAAAAAAAAAAAAAAGGAGGAGTCCCAATGAATTATTGAGCAATGTTCTTAGTGCCTTCAGGATAGAAGGGTATAGGTGGCAGCAATGAGGGAGAAAGGCCATGAAGATGAAGAGAGAAGGTGTTGCTGTAAACTTTGTCAGCTGTATTTGCTTAGAGCAGATCCTGACTCTGTGAGGAGGGCAGAGGAATTGTAAAGAGAATGTGGACCAAGAAATTGATTTCTTCTCCTTACCAGGAGTTGGCTACTTTCCTGATGAGCTGGATTTCTTGGATGTTTTTTAAATTTGAATCATTTAAATTTATGTTTTAAAGATGGATCAACTCCCCCTCTCCCACGTTTCATCACTCTAGTCAGTATACTATATTTGGGTGAAAAAATACAGGCCCACAGTTTTTATCAGTTGTCTGTTTTACTCATTTCTTCATGTTTACAAGAGGCTGTAGGTACAGAGGAACTATGGTGCCTCTTCGTGATAGCTCTGGCACAGCATCCGGGCTATGGACATGAGCGTGATGAAATAGGGGTAGTCTGCCTGCATCTGGCTGAGCATGACTCTCACACTGTCAGTGCAGGGGACTGTGTTTCATTCACTGGCACCCATAGATTCTTGTATACACTCCCCCCATGATGTCTCCAGAAATTCAGTTCATGCTGCATAAATTAATGTCTCACTTTGGATCCCTGTGAAAGGCAGTAACTAAGCAGATGGTTGGGTTTTAGTAGGAAGCATCTGAGTTCTTAGAAGACAGAGACTTCAATGACTTTTCAGTGTGAACCTGAAACACAAATGAGAGTACTACATCAGGTAGGTTTTTTTCTAGTTATTTAATTTCTCCATCTTTCTGTAAAAAGAAGTTTCCTGTGCAGCTGCCCCTGGTCTTAGCTTATCTCCCTTCTTGTCTCTTCCCTATACACCTATAGGGTTGATGTAGTACAAACTCAAGCTGAATTAGAAATCCTTGTCTAAGGGCAATTGAACTGGGAAATCAATTTACTCTTTGGTCCATGTGCTGGGCATGAGGTGTGCATGGCTTTCTGGTGCTCTCCCCACAAAGGGGTGGCAAAAGGCTGTGGTTTTGGTCAAGTGAACTCTTGAACTTGGCAATAGTGTTGGGAAACTTCTAACCATAATCTAGGGCATTTTTCTGTCTATAAAAAGACAATGGGCCTTATGTGCTGTGGGGACTTGAATTTTAAAGTAGTTAATACTTCTATGTATTGTTTGAAGAAACTTGAGGTGTGTAGCCAAGCCAATGGACATTATGTGGGGGAGTGATATGATAATGATGATGACTAATATTTATGGAACACACTCTATGTACGACACTGTTTGAAGCACTCTAACATGTTCTCATTTAATTGCTATAACAACTTCATGAGGTTGCCCATATTTCAGATGAGGAGGCTGAGGCCCTGAGATAGAGCTCACACAGCCAGGGCATAATAGAATGGTATTTGGGTCCAGATCTTTGTGACTCTTGGAGAAGATTGAAATTCAACCAGCGAATGATAATTTGGTCTGCTTACCAAGGGAAACATCACCTTGCCAGGTTATTTCTGGAGATGCCCAAACCTCTTTTGAGAAATCAGCTGACAGTCTGATGGGAACTCCTTTGTAGATAACTCTCTTCTTTTGTCTTGCTGCTTTAAAGGTTCTCTCCTTATCTTTAATCTTGGCTAAGGTAATTATGATGTGCCTTGGTGTGTTCCTTCTTGGGTCCACTTCTTTGGGACTCTCTGAGCTTCCTGGACTTCCTGGTAGTCTATTTCCTTTGCCAGATTGGGGAAGTTCTCCTTTATTATTTGTTCAAATAAGTTTTCCACTTGTTGCTCTTCCTCTTCTCCTTCTGGTACCCCTATAATTTGGATGTTGAAACGTTTAAAGATGTCCTACTGGTTTCTAAGCCTCTCCTCATTTTTTTGAATTCTTGTTTCTTCCTTCTTTTCTGTTTGGTTGTTTCTTTCTTTCTTCTGGTCCACTCCATTGATTTGAGTCCCAGTTTCCTTCCCATCACTATTAGTTCCCTGTGCATTTTCCTTTATTTCACTTAGTATAGCCTCCAATTTTTCATCTAATTTGCAACCAAATTCAACCAATTCTGTGAACATCCTGATCACCAGTGCTCTGAACTATGCGTCTGATAGGCTGGTTTTCTCTTCGTTGCTTTGTTGTATTTTTTTCTGCAGCTTTGATCTATTATTTCATTTGGGCCTTTTTTTTTTTTTTTTGTCTTGACACACTTGTTAGGTAAGTGGGGGTCAGAGCCATAGGTATTCACCAGGGCGAGGCAACCCATATTGCTGTGTTGTGATGCTGTTTGTGGGGGAGGGGTCCAGGCGGGAACAATGGTGCCTGCTCTGCTCTCCGCTGGATTCCAGTACCTTCCGCCGGACCCCCGCAAGCACACTGGGTCCTTCTGGTGCTGATTTCCATGTGGGTGGGCTTGTGTACATCCTAGGAGCCTGTGGGTCTCTCCAATGAACTCTCCTGTGAGGCTGTGAGGCATTCACTCTCCTGTGAATGCCTGTGATCTCTGCTGGCACCTCAACCCCCACAGGCATTCTCAACTGGTGTTTTGAGGCTTTATTTCCTGGTGCTGGAGCCCTGGGTTGTGCAGTCTGTCTTGCTCCCCAGTTTTGCCTGGTTTATCTGCGCCAGAATGTGGGACTACCTGGTCTTCCAGCCGCCCTGTGTGCCGTGCCCGTCCACAATGGCTGCCTTGCTGGTTTTGCCCGCTGCCACTCTGCACCTGGGGTCTGCCAGCCACTGCTTTTTTTGCTATGACCCCTCTCTGCCCAGCTGCCCAACTATGCCCCTCCTACTGGTCTGGATGAATGTGTCTATTTTAACTCCTTGGTTGTCAGACTTCCATACAGTTCAATTTTCTGTCTGTACTGATTGTTTTTTTGTTTCTAAATTTTTGTTGTCCTTATTTTGGTTGTGCAAGGAGGCACAATGTGTCTACCTATGCCTCCATCTTGGCTGGAAGTCCTGATCTCATAATCTTGTTTTGAGGATTAAATAAAATATTTCAGGGGAAGTTGCTAACACAGTGGTTAGTCTATGTAAAGAACTCAGTAGATGCTAGCTCTTGCTATTTCTATCTGCTTTAAATTTTATAGGGGCCTCTTCAACTGTATTTTCTCATTTAATCACTCTTTAAAAAAAGATTTTATTTATTTTTGGAGAGAGGGGAAGGGAAGGAGAAAGAAAGGGAGAAAAACATCAATGTGTGGTTGCCTCTCACACACCCCCAACTGGGGACCTGGCCCACAACCCAGGTGTGTGTGCCCTGACTGGGAATCAAACCAGCAACACTTTGGCTTACAGGCCCATGCTCAATTTACTGAGCCATACCAGCCAAGGCTCATTTAATCATCCTTATCAATAAGGGGTGTGTATGTGTGTGTGTGTAGGGGGGTCTGATTATTATCCATCTCAATTTATCCTCTTAGGTAGGTTTTACATGGATATATGAGGGGTCCCCACCCCATCCCCATGTTCTCTGGGAAATGCTCTAGGAGAGGGACTCAAATGGGGGAGGGGAGGAAATGGCTTATTGGTGGAAGGGGTGATGATTAGAGCAAATGGCATTAGCCTACTTCAAAGCCATGTTGTTCCCAGGCCCCTGAGCACCATGACACTGCAGAGAAGTTCCCGCTGGCTCTTGCCTCATCACTGTTCCCGTTGTTGCAGCCCCATGGGAGAGCTTGTCTCGGCCCTGTCCCAAGGAGATGCTGACGCACAGCCCTGTGAGGTACCAGATAGTTCCAAAGTGACACTGGGCACTGTGCCAAGCTGGGACTCATGATGTCACAGAGGAATCTCAGAACTTGGAAGGCTGACAGAATGCCTTTGCCAGCTATACCGTGGAGTCAGAAGGGGATTTGGCCTCCAGAAGGCACACTTTCACTACAGTCTGGAGCCTGTCAAAATCAACACAACTTTCAGCAGTTACAGATTCATTCTGCTGAAAGTGAGGAAAATGTTAAAAGGGACATCTCCTTGTCCTGAGCACACTGCCAATCCTCTCTAAGCAAATGGACTAAGAATTCTCTCCATCTTTAAGGGGCAAATGCACAGATCTGGCTTCTCCCATCTGACTTGAGGTTTCTCTCTGCCTCCTTTGCCAAACCCTCGGATGTGGATGGAGCAAAAACTGTAGGGGGAGCTATTTTGTTTTGATTATGGAGTGTAATCTTCCTTTACAAGTGAGCAGGATATTAACATTCTCCCTATGCGTTTCAGAGAAAAACTTCACTCTCTGGGGCATTAAGAAAATGCCACAGAAAGAGGCCCAGCTCACCATAGGACAGGTCATGTAATATGTATCAGTGTAAATGTAAATTAGGAAATAAGACACATGTTCTTGCAATACGTCAAATGGTATTTGAGCATTTGGAGCATAAAGGAAACAAGCATAGGCATTGAAGACCTGGGGTCAGATCCCAGCTCACCTAGTGACTAGCTAAGCAACCCTGGGCAAGTTGATTCATAACCCTATAAAAAGAGGAAAGTCCGTCCCTAGGGTTCTTATTTGGGTTTAATTTGACAATGCATTTAAAGATCAGCCAGTAGTAAGTGCTCAACAAATGACTTCTTTCACCCTCCTTATTTCTCTAGAGTGTCAGATACCATACTCATTCATGCCCAATTTTGCTTCTCTAATTGGTTTTTTTTTTTCTTTTTATATGAAAGTGTGATTAGGTTCACAAAAAGGGCACATACTCAAAATTAGTTATGCTGTGAGGCTAGGTATCCTCTGTTCATATCTTTTCTAGGATGGTTTGAGGCTGGAGTCTCCGTAGAACAGTGTTGAATGCTACGGGGAAACATATCTGTGCTCAAGCACAGGTCATAGAGAATCTAATGACAGAATCAGTGGAGAGGCCTGGGCAGGGACTTGAAATTATTCTTGAACCAAAGTATATTTCCTGGCATACCATGAATATACAGCTGTGGCAGCCCAAGGACTTCTCAACTCCTTACTCAGAAATAACATCCTGTTCAGGTTAAGTCTCCTTCAGATCCCCAAGTCCATAGTTAGAGGAAGCCAATTTCTCTGCTTGCAACAAAACAAAGATTGCTTTGGAATCCATTTTATATATTACAAATGGGGCTTACTACCTGGCCAAGGAAGCTACTAGTAGGTAAAAAATATATAGGCTCAAGGAAGGGGGAAAAAGTACAGACCCACAAAAGACTAGTGACATATTACACGGTCAAGTCTTCTGGATATTCTATTTTCTGTAGTGCTGGGCCCAGGCATCTGAATGAGGAGCTCTAGTCTCTCAGGATATTCCCTCAGTTTATCAGAAGCCTGGCTAAGAGGTTGCTTTCTGATTTTTTTTCTCCAGCCACAAGTGTACAAGAGAATTCCATATTTGACAGCATCCTGGTACTTCCTTTATTTAACAAAGGCATCTTAACTTTTCCATGACGGTAACACTGAAGTTACCTCAAGTCCCATCTTAAAATAGTTGTTACACTTAGAGGTATTATTAGCATAAAGCTGGAAGGAAACACGGAGACAATTACTCCAGTTCCCTCATTTTATTTTAAGGACCAAATTGAGTGCCTTCTCCAGGCAGCACAATGACTAAGGTCAGGGCTGGGCCAAGAACTCAGATTAGTATTTCCCCACTGATGCTCTTGCATATAATCATTTTAGTGCTACTTGGTAGTAGAAATTCAGAGTATTAACAGAGGTTTAAATATAAGAGAATATCATTAAATAGGCATATTGTGGAAAATCATAAGCCACAGAATGTTAGGAAGGAAGGACTGCAAAGATGATGAAGGTTACATGTTACAGTCAAAGAAAATGTGGCCAAGAGAAATGGACTTGCAATATAGCTTACCACTGATGGAGTCAAAATTTGAACTCATATCTGGCCAGTTAGATACTGCTAGTTAGTATCTTAATTTCTTCTAGTTAAAAATTAAGCTAGAGTTGACTAAAGGTTTCACTGGACTCATTTGTGTTTGAGAGTAATCCGAGGGATTTGCTGACCCTATGTTAGTGGTCTGTGAGGAAGCTTGCATGTTAGGAGTACATGGGAGAGGCTGGAAATGGAAATTATGTGTAGCCTGAGTGAAGAGAGTTCTCCAACCTCTTCTCCACTTCTATACCACATGGGGGAATAGGTTGGCATACTAGGAAGATCCCTAAATAGCTTTGAAATATGTGTGTTATTGCGGTGGAGACTGCGTTAAGCTTGAGAGATCTATTATATTTTTTAAAGATTTTATTTATTTATTTTTAGAGAGAGGTGAAGGGAGGGAAAATGAGAGGTAGAGAAACATCAGTTGGTTGCCTTGCATGCTCCAAACCAGGGGACCTGGCCTGCAACCCAGGCATTGACCTGACTAGGAATCAAACTGGCGACCTTTCAGTTTGTGGGACGATGCCCAACCCACTGAGCCACACCAGTCATGGTGAGAGGTCTGTATTCTCTTGCTACTCAACTATTGTAGAGACTCTGCCTTGCAACGCAAAAGAGTGTTCATGGCTCCTGTGATTTGTCTAGTGGTAGACACAGATGACCCATCAGAGCCACTCTCCAGGAGTTTTCAATTGGGTGCAATGATTGAATTAGTTAACTTTGGAGAGATGAGTTGGAAAATCTATATGATTTTCTATAATTCTATATGACTTGTGATTTGAAGCCACTACCTTAGGTGTAATAATCAGATATGTGTCTGTAAACTGAAAACAACTCTGTGGAAACAGGGATCGATGAATGAATGAAGGGATTGCTTATTCTTTCTCTTTTTCTAGTTATAAAGGGTACTCAAGCCCTAATTTTTCAATGTCTCCACGAGGATTCTTACCATAAAGCCAACACAGTGGAAGACAGAGCAGACAGGGAGTGAAAAATGGGTCTTAAGGTCATTTGGATCCAGAATCCAGTTCATCCTGAAGCCAACTGCTATCCTGGAGTTAACTTTTCAACTGTTACACGAACTTGAAGCTGCCAGCAATTGCTTTGTTTTGCAGAATGCCTAGACAAGCTACAAGAAAAAAGAGAAGCATAAGGTTGGCTACATTTTTATTGTAGTTGGTTTTTTGTTTTTTTGTTTTTTTTGTAAAAAAATGTAAAAATCTCTCAAAAAGAATTATACCTGGTGACTACATTCAGATCATTTTGAATAACACACACAGACACACAGACACACACACACACAGTTCTTGTGGTTCTAAAAGAATTAGCCATGGAAAGAGTTGGCCAGAATAAAATTTAAGAAAAAGTCTGTAACATGAAGTGGGGTACAAATGATTAAAACAAAACAAACAAACAAAAAAAAAAACAGAAAAAAAAACAAAAAAGGCTGAAATATCCAAGTTTGAGATTGATTTCATTTGCCAAAAGTTTGAGCAAATTGAGAAGGTGGCCAAAACCACAATAAAGAAAACCTTACTTGGGAAAGTATGCATGAATTAAAAGCAACCCCCATGGAAACAGAAAGAAAATCTCTCTTCCAAAGTAGAGTCCTGACATTGAAACTCATTGTCTATACTCAGCCTGAATTGAGCTCCTTTGTTCATCCCTGAACTAATCAATAATCACTCTGGTCCCAGGGATGTGAGGCTATGATTTGTCAGGCTTGAATCACATGCCTACCTCTGGAGCTATGGAGATGATGAACACCACCCTACTGAAATTATGGAAAGGTGGTACAAGAAAAATCAAGATGCAAAAGATGAGAGAATGGAAGTCAGACAGGTAACAACAGAAAACATCCAGGTTTGAGTTCTCTCTCAAGTAGCCATTGCATAGAAATTCAAACTCCTTTAATGACGTATTTCCAAGTGAAACATTATTACCCCAAATAAATATTTCTGTGAAATTTATAAAAAACATACTTGTTTCTCTATGTCAGAAATTTTACACTAACAGAAATAATACCAATCAACACTGAAAATGTTAGAAACCTATAGAACACTTTCGGTTCACTAGGGTAATTCTGATTAAGCAAGTATTGAATATTGTGAAATCATAAAGACTTCAATTTCAGTTACTTGTTACATGGCCTTATTATGGATTCAGGAATTCCTTTAGAGTGCATTAATATAAATAATTGGCCCAAACTGAATGGTTTCTGGAATCATTTTGTCCCCTTACAAGAAGCTACCTTAAAGAGCAAATGTGTCATTGTGTCTATTAAAAGATTTGGGTTTGGTAATTTTCTCATTGCATTTTTCTTATTCTTTTCAAAAAATGCTATGCATAACTAACTTATTAATTTGAAAATCTTCCTTTACATCTAGAAAATGTGTTGCATTCATAGATGAAGATGGATGCTCACAATAAATACAAAGCATGTGAAAGCTAAATGGGCATTGCTGGATAAATGCACTGTTGGAAGAAAATAAGATGGTGGTCATGTGATTGACTTCCCCTTCTTCTACTTGATACTCCACCTTCACAAACAGATGATCATAGCCTACATTTCCTTCGTTGTAAATTTGACTGGTTTTAATTTGTTGACTTGACATGATAGGCAGCATTTGAGTCAAAAGGAGCATCAACAACAAAAATGACATCTCTCTCTTTTTATAAGAGTTTTTATTCTTAAATACAGGCAGCTGTAAAATCTTCAATAGCATATTTTATTAATTCTTAAGCAATACTATAAATGATGCTATTCTATTGAATAAATGCCTTAAACATGAACCAGGAGATTAACTTTTATAGCAAATTGTCAATCTCTTACTCTTAAATCATGGTGATAGTGAAATTTTTTGTTTTGGCTTTGAAGTTAAATTATTCTCTTTGTTCAGTTATGTCAGTCAGAAAAAAGATTTTTTCTTCTCAGCTGAACTCTGTGTGGTTTCCTTTGGATAATTAACATCTCCCTCCCTTCTCCACCATGCCACTACTTTATTATTATTCTCATTCATCAAGCTCTAAATATTTCTTTAAAATTCTGAGGGGCTTGACAGGTTAAACTCTATTCCATTATTGAAGATATTAAATAACATTAAATAACACATTCTGAAAACCCTTCTTCAGATTTTCTGTTATATTTTCAGTAAAATGTAATTACATTTGCATCTTTATTTGTTTAAGAGAGAGAGGTCATTCAGAATTACTTGCTAAAGTTCCCTACAACATGGTTTTAGACAAAAAATATGGTTTAAGAAAGAAGAAAAAAATGAAATTCTTAGATGTATTGCATAGTAGCCACTGTCAACAAGGATATGAGCTTAAATGCACACAAATATTTGGCAAAGAATGTTCATCGCTGCCTTATTTGTAGTGGCTAAACAACAGAAATGAAAACACCTAAATTTCTAAATAGACAAGAAGTTATATAAACCATTGCATATTTTTTATATATTATGTAACATTTGAAAGGATGAAGTAGATTTATCTGGACTCATGAAATGAAGTTCATGAGACATTATTAGGAATAAAAAGCAATTACATAATTGTTGATATAGTAGAATCATTTTTTGGCAAAATATATGTCTTTATCTCATATACATATGAATGCATGCAAATTGTTAACTGTAGTTACCCCTGAGCAGTGGGAATTGTGGGTAATGAATTGGGAATGGGGGACATTTGCTGTTACCTTGACATACCCCTGCTCTTTTTCATGATAAGCATATATAAAGTTTTTTAAAATGCATGTAGACAAAAGAAAATAGGTTATCAAGCTCTCACATTTTATCAGTGAAAGAACTGAGCATGGAGATATGAAATGACTTTCTCATGGTAACACAGCTTATTAGAGCCGGAGATAGGATTTGATTTCAGGTCTTTGGACTTCAACCTCTGTATGATTACTTCTATACCAGATTGGCCCTCCTTATATTAACTAACTGGAAAAAAATTTTAAAATCATCAATACCCACATCTTTAAGATCAAACAGAAACAAAACCCACAATCACCCCATCACAAAAAAACTAGGGATTTAAAATTTATAGTTAGAATGTACTTTTCTTCACAATATCTAGAAATGTACTTTCTTATATAAATTAGAATTTAATACTTCCCTTTAGTTTTTGAAATAAGTTTTATTATCATCTAGTAAATAGGATAACCCTAGTGCAGGGAAGAAATACCTTAATTAACTGAAAAGTTAAATTTAGTAATCAAATCAATCTGCAAAGCAGAGAGGAGGGGGATTAGGAGGAGAGAAGGGAAGATTACATTTGTGCTGCTTTGTGTAGTGGTCTAACCAGGCAGCACTAGGGAAAGTCACTGTGGCTCAGCTCTTCCAACAAAGGTGTCATAGTAGTGATACCTATGAATCGATTTTGCAAAGACCATCATCCAGGTGGGCTCTGTTCTACTTTTCACTTGTTCTCCTTCACTCCTTTCTCTTTGGTTACCCACAAAAAGTTGCTCAGATAGGTGATTCAGTACTTACTGTTTTCTTACAGTCCTGCTTAAATTGCAGATATTTGAAGTTATTACACTGTTGATCCTCTCTGGGGTATCTGAAATCTGAGTGCTGAGAAATGAATGTGGCAAGTGAGAGGGAAAGGAGATGATCAAAAGAATAAGGAGTTTCTGAGTTAAATGTCAATGCCAGCCAATCATCAGTACCCTCTTCATTACCAGTCATCAATGTCCAAACCTATAGAAAATTTTAATGAGTTTATTTGAGCCAATCTGAAGATGATTGCCTGGAAGCAAAATTTCAAAGAATTAAGAAAATTCTCTGGAAATGGCAGTTTTGCAGTTTATTTTATACATTAGCAACAAAGGAAAAGGAGTAAGGGGGTTACGTGAAATCCCTTGGTGATAGATTAGGGAGGCGAGAGAAAGCAAAGCAGGGAAAGCTTGGAGACTGGATAAAAAGTAAAATGGAGAGACACATGCTTCTTTTACATTGGTGGGTACAGGATAGGTAATAATTAACATACAGAGCACATAGAGATGGTACTCAGGGAACAAGGTAACAATGAGGGGTTCTGTGGTCTCTGCTCTGGTGCATGGGTGTGTCCTCAGGAGTCTGGAGAAGGAGATCATTCTGACATTTCAAAGGTATGTTGTCTTAGACACAAAAAGACAATAGACAAACTCACTAAGGTAAACACTGACCTTTGTCAGGTAAGCTACAAGCCTAGGACATGATTACCCACCATGACTCCCTTTAGTCAGGAATTTGTATGTTCAGACCATCATCCTTTGTGGTTACTTTCCAACTCTGAGTTTGTAAGGCCTGCTATGCTGGCCTCCCCTGAGCTTGTCAGGTTTACCATGTAGCCCCCTTTTTGTCCACAAATCTAATCCTTGTCATCATCGGAGCTACCATTTACCGGGCATTGACTAGGGGCCTGACACTGGGTTGAGTATTTACATAAACTTATGCCTCAGAACAACCCAATAGGATAGGTACTGTTGTTAATTCTCATTTGTATACACGAAGATTGAAGCAAATGAGGCCTAGGTGATTTGTTCAAGGTCACATTGCAAGCTAAGGACTTCTTTGCCTTTTTTGGAGGAAAATTGTCTTCTCTCATGTTTCAATCTTAACAGGCCAAGGGACCATAAGATTCATCATAGAAGTAAAATCCTCCAATGCTTCTTTTCCCCATTGTGTTAAGCTTATTAGTATATAGGGAAACTCTTTGGCTTTCTAAAAACATCTATTGATTTTCTTGTGTGAGGAGATTTACAGAGATAATTTGTAGGCCTCAGATGCCGTTGAAATACTCACTGCCTTGTCAGGAAGAGGAAGAAAGTTTGTGAAAGGAAGGCCAAGTAATGTCATTATTTGGCCTCATTTGTGAAATGGATGGCTGTGTTCCTGGCACTGTGAAAGATGCCCCAAGCCATTCGAAAGATGAAAGGGCTTATCTTGAAACAGGGTTTTCTGGAAGATCACTAACCAATCATCTCATGTGTTAGTGTAGATAAAATAAGAGCAAAGAACTATCAGAATCTTCCAATTGAAGTTCTAATTGGGATTTTAACAGCATGTAGGGAAATTACTCTTGCTCTAGCCTTTGGAATTGGTTCTTCTCATAGCAAGGGGATCAAGTTTTTCTATGTCTTCATTACGGACTTCAAAGATATGCAGTGATTGGGGTGTTTTTATCATGCCCAGCCTTGGTATCTAGGCATACCTGCTAGATTCTATAGTCAAAATTCTTGTCTGTAGCTCTGAGCTAATTTTAATATAAATAGCATGGTTGTCCTATTTCAGGTGCTTATTAAAATCTCATTCAGCAACTAATTAGCTGAATCAAAAAAGGAACATTGTACACCATTACTCTGCCTCAAAGCTTGTCTATATTGAAGTTGAGAATCTTGCTTTGCTCCCATCTCACTGAAGCATATACTAGTTTGGTGTGTGGACTATAAATACAGTAGTAAGTGCTGCTCTGTGGATATATCTGAAGGGGATAACTTCTGCTGCCCTCTCGCTGATAACATCACCAACTGATTTGGGAAGTGATGGGATAGATTCTTCAGGGCCATCAGTTATGTATAATGCCAAGAAATATAATTATATTGAAATGTTGCTATTTCATAGAGTAGTTTCCACAAATGTTTAGATTCCACGTAATCTTGAAAGTTGAATATTAAGTGCTGTCCTAAAATTTAAAAAAAAAAAAATCCAGACTGAAAAAATGTATGTATTACTATTAGCAGTGAGATATTTTTCCCCTTCAGTGAATTTGGGAGTAATCCTTGAGATATTGCTATCACACTGAAGGGTTAAATTTTTTTAAGAACAAGTCTGAAAGGGTTTAATTTTTCAGCACTTTCCCTCATCTATGGTAGCTGCCTCAACATGCTTCATTTTGGTAGCACAGCAGTTGAGACATCCTTCTGGCATGGAAAATTCACAAAAACAGGGATTCTCCCCTCTTCACTCTCTACAGTTATTACAATGAAGAAATATGATTAATGACTTGCATACTTAGCATAATGAAAATAATATTTCCAATTCTGTTTGGTTCTGAACTTATAGCAAGCAAAGAGAAAAGAACCTTATAATTACAAAGATTGTGGTGTGTCGCTTAAGGAAAAGATTTCTAATACTTTAGGTTAATTGGCACATTAATTTTTCTTTATTTTTTAGAATTGGAAACTACTTGTGCACTTCTTATTAAATGCATATTTCAAGGAAACTGGCTCAGGTCTTATCTTAGATCATTCTTTTCAGAATTCTGGAGTAAGAATCTAATTTTTTTAAAAAAGGCATTGAGATAACTTCTGGAATGGTGGAGTTAGGATATCCAAAATTCACTCCTCCATATAAGAAATGAGGACACTGGCAAAAACTGTCTATATCAACTTTTGGGGAGCTCCAGAAATTAACTAAAAATTTGCAACAATCTGGAAAATGTTTATTCAAGGTAAATTGCTGAATTTTGGCAAGAACAGCAAGATTGATAGCATTTTAAAACTTGCCATAATTCTACCCCCTTCTTTAGCTCTTGTGGTCTTGAAAGCTAACAACAGCCTTGTACAATAGCAACTATGGAACCAGCAGCTTGCCAGCCTTTGGAGTGGGGGAATAAGTTTGTAGTTCCCCTAAAACTTAGTCCAGAGAGAACTTCCAATGTTTGGCCTGTCTGAAAGATATCTGAAAAACTCCATCATCAAGGCTCATTTTTTCAAAAACTTGACTCATAACCTTGTATGAACAGCATTATATCTCGGATATTTGTTGGAACTATCAGTGGTAACTGTTTAACATTACAGCTGTTTGAGGCACTACTACTAGTTGGGGTTGACCAAAATCCTTGAAAGGAAAAATTGAAGAATGGAAGCCAATAGGGGGGTTTTAAAATCTCTGACATATTCCTGGGAATCAAGGAGGCCACAGAAATTCTATGTAGAAAATCCTAAGGAATCCTCCCCAGAGCTAATAAACAAGTGCAGCAAGGTTGCACGACACAAGACCTATACAGCAGTCCTTATCCATATTTTCACTTTTCACAGTTACTTATGATCAACTAATTTGATATGAGAATTTTGAAATATTAAATAGAAAATTCCAGAAATAAATAATTCGTAAGTATTAAGTTGCATGCTCTTCTGAGCAGCAGGATGAAAGCTTGCACTGTCCCACTCTGGATGTGAATCACCTTCTACCTGGCGTATTCATGCTGCTCACATTACCCGCCCAGTAACACACTTGGTAGCCATCTAGGTTATTAGACTGACTGTCTTGGTATCTATCACAGTGCTTGTGTTAAAAAAAAAAACAACTTATTTTGCCTAATAATGACCCCAAAGCTCAAGAACAGTGATGGTGGTAATTTTGGTATGCCAAAAAGAAGTTGTAAGGTGCCTCTTTTAAGTGAAAATGTAGGTATGTATAGAAAAAAAACAAACAAACCAGAAAACATAGGGCTCAGTGCTATCCATGGTTTCAGGCATCCACTGGGGATCTTGGAATATACCCTCACAGATATAGGGGAACTATTGAACACAAAAATCAACTGCATTTTTATATTTAGCAATGAATAAATTAAAAATGAAATTTAAAATGCCATTCCTTTTAACTAGCATAGAAATATATTTAGGAATAAGTTTAACAAAAAATGTAAAACTTGTACACTGAAAACTAAAAAAAATTGTTGATTGAAGCTAACAAATACCTAAAATAAGTGGAAAGCCAGCCATATCTATGGATTGGAAAAAATAATATTGTTAAGAAGACAATACTCCCCAAATTGATCTATGGACTTAATGCATTCTCTTTCAAAATTCCAGTTGCCTTTCTTTGCAGAAATGGACAAACTGATCCTGAAATTAATATGGAAATGCAATAGACTCAAAATAGCCAAAAAGTCTTGAAAGAGAAACAAGTTAGAGAATTCACAATTCCTGATTTCAAGACAGGGTTGTACTGGCATAAAAGTACGCATATAAATCAATGAAATAGAATGGAAAATCCAGAAATAAACCCTAAAATTTTGCTTAATTGATTTTTGACAAGCATGCTAAGACAATTTAGTGGGGAAAGCATACTCTTTTCAACAAATAATGCTGGGACAATTGGATAACCTCATGCAACAGAATGAAGGCATATCCCTACCTCACATCATATAGAAAAATTAACTCACAATGGATCATATATCTAAATTCAAGAACTTAAATCTTTGCAACACTGAATTAGGCATAGTTTCTTAAAAATGACAACACAATAATGTACAACAATAGGAAGTATAGATAAATTGGAATCTTCAAAATTAAAAACTTTTGTGCTTCAAAGAATACCATTGTTGAAGTAAGGATTAACCCAGATAATGGGAGAATATTTGCACATCATATATCTGGTAAGAGTCTAGTATCCAGAATACATTAAAAAAAAAAAAAACTCTTATAACTCAACAATAAAAGGAGAAACTAATTAAAAATGGACAAAGTATTGAATAAAATATTTTCAAAAAATGATATGCAAATAGTCAAATAAGCACATGAAAACAAGCTCACTATTATTAGTCATTAGGGAAATGTAAATCAAAATGTCAGTGAGTTATCATTTTATACCCACTGTAATGTCTGTTATCAAAAAGAGAAACAGTAGCAAGTATTGGCAAGGATATGGAGAAATTGGAAATTTCTTGCTGGTGGAAATATAAAATGGTACAGCCACTTCAAAGACAGTTTGTCAGTTTCTCAAAAATTCAACACAGAGGTATCATATGGCCCAGAAATACCAATATTATGTATATAACCTAGAAAATTGAAAACATACATCCATGAAAAAATGTTTGTACAAATGTTCATAGCACCGTTATGTGTAGCATCTAAAAGTAGAAGCAAGCCAGATGGTTCATCAACTAACGAATGTACAAACAAAATCTGGTATATGTATAAGTAGAATATTATTCAGCCATAAAAAGAGTGAACACTGTTACATGCAACAACATGGATGAACCTCGAAACATATGCTGAGAGAAGATAATCACAAAAGGCCATGTATTGTAGCATTTCATTTTAATGAATTGTCCATAGGCAAATTTATAGAGATGTAAAGTAAATTGGTACAGGGCTGGGCGGAGGACAAGGTGGAGAGTGACTTTTAATGGGTATGGGGATTCTTTTGGGGTGATGAAAATATTTTGGTATTAGATCGTGGTGATGATTGCACAGTTTTGTGAATAAACTGAAAACACTGTGTGTTTTTAAATTATGAATTTTATGGCATGTGAAATATATCTCAATAAACCTATTACTACTTTTTAAAAATGAGTTCTCTAGCTATTCTCAATTAATGCTCTCAGGTCATCTGTGGATGAATGACTGGCAGAACTCAGTAGTTTGTATCTTATATTTTTAAAATAGCCAAACTATGTTGAAACGCAGCAAACACATTAAACAGAATGTAATCATCACATATCACTATTATAGACTAGACAAACAAAACAGATTTCTTCACAGACACCAGGAGGAAATGGGATTACCCATAAACACATCCAAGTCACTTTGGTCATTTTACACTGAGCTTGAATTGGGCAAAGAAAAAGAGGAAGGGAGGTTAAGGCAGAATATTCCCAGGCTGATGATTCTGTTCTTGATTAACAATAATAAAAAGGCTTTTGTTAAATCCTTAACTGTCTAGGCTGGTTCTCTCTACTGATTACCTTCAACAAATTAGATTGTGATGTTTCACTGTGATTAAATTAATTGGAATGTGTCTTCCTGGAATCCTAAATAAAGCCTATATCTCTCAGACTTTAAGCATTTTTTCCCTTAAGTTGCAGTATGGTTAAAAATACAGTAATCTGTCCTTACAAAAGAAAGACTAGGCTCTTCTACCTATGTCATGGTCAAAGAAAAGAATCAACAAAGGAGTTGAGCTTTTGGCAATGACTTAATTTAAACATGAACTGTTTCTTTGTATTTCTTGTTGGTTTGGTTTGTTCCTTTCCAGATAAATATCTTTGTTTACTGAATGATCACATTTTATTTTAACATTTTAATACTGACATTTTATTCCCAGCCCCTTGGATGCCCAAAAATATATATTATAGGTTAATAATTTCCTGCTGGGATGCTCTTAATTGCTGTTAGATATAACCAGGTACATCGGTAAAAAGAGGGGGCACATAAGAAATTTCAACAGTTTGAGTTTCAAGACTTTAGTTTTTAGGTGTTCCTGTACATAAATATTTATGTTTTGCTCTGTGTTTACTAACTTAAATTCTACACGTTTATATGCTATTATGATCTTGATGCACCAAAGATGTACACCTAAGGAGTTATAATTGCAAAATTGCATTGCAAATTAAATATTCCATGGGAGCAAACTAAAGATCCTGTTCATTTTATACACTGACAAGTCATTCCAGGGAGAGGTTGAAACATAGATTAAGTGTAACCCTTCCTCCCAGTGAATCTCTTTTGCCATTGGGCAATTATGTGACATTGGACATATTTATTTTAGGTTTGCCATAAGAGGACAAAGAGGAAGGCTTGGACCTGTCATCTGCAAACTAAATTATCTGATTGTTTATACATTTTTAGGAATCTGGGAGCAGATCTTGTTTAGATGTGATTTGTACTGAAGAATTCCCACATGGATATTTATATGGTAACCTTGAAGGTTAATTTAGATTTTCTTTTCTTTTTTAATTTATAAAAAGTATGTATTTATTCTTTTAAAAAATTGTTGTATTTTTTCCATCACCATTTAGTCCCCTTATACTCCCCTCCCTGCTGTAATCACCACACTGTTGTCTGTGTCCAGGAGTCCATTTTCCTTTTTCCTTTTTGCTCAATCCCTTCACCCTTTAACCTCTCTATCACCCCCATAGCTGTCATCCTGCTCTCTGTCTATGAATTTGTCTCTATTTTCCTTGTTATTTCAGTTTTTTTTCATTAGACTCCACATGAGTGAAATCATATGGTACTTGTCTTTCTCTGACTGACTTACTTCACTTAGCACAATGTTCTCTAGGTCCATCCATGCTGTCCCAAGGGGTAAAATTTTCTCCTTTTTAATGACTGAGTAGTATTCCATTGTGTAAATGTCCCATAAAAGACTAATTTGAAAGAACATAAGTGCCCCTATGTTCATTGTAGTTGAGGTTTTCTGTTGCTTTTCCCTAGTGAGTGATTTTGGCTAAAAAAAAAAATGATATAAATGACAAATTAGAAGGAGCAATATCTATAGAATTGTGAACTTGTGTTGATGACTCAAGTTACCTAGTATTGTCATAAACAGTCAAAAGATCTCCAAACGTTTCTAACTGAAGTGGAAAGGTATTGTGCCAGACCTGTTCAGCTACATGAACTCAAAAAGGAAGAATAAATTATTAGGAAATTTGGATTGGCTTAATTTTGGAACAATTCCATTGAAAATGGGAATGCATTTTCAGAATAAATCTCTGAAACTTTGGAGGAGTCAACTGAGGAATTTTAGTGTAATAGATCCCCAGCATGCATTCATGAATGAATTTGTGACAGTATTACCATGTCCCATTCAAGACAGACATCACTAGTGGAACAGGACAAACTTCTCTGATAAACTCTAAGATAAAGTATGTTAGTCAGCCTTCGAGATGTCCCCCAATGACCCTAGACTCCCATATAGTTCTCTTATGTAGTTATCTTCCATCCTGTACAAGGCTGGCCTGTTTGACCAATAGAGTCCTGCACAAGTCAACTATAAATGTATGACTTCTGAGGTTAAGTCATAAAAGACATCGTGATTACTGTCTTGCTCTCTCTTAGATTCGTTACTCTGGAGGCATCCAGTCGCCATGTTATGAGGACCCTCCTGCTATGATGTGGGCCCCGGCTTGTGGGGTCCACCATTGTGGATGAGACATAAGACAAATTCACACGGACTACTGAGTCCTGTGGAGGAAAAGGGATAGCACGGCTACTCTCTCAAGGGGAGAGCACCCTGTGCACTTGCCATGACAGGCTTTTATTGGGTTTCATTTACACAGGAATACAGGTAAAGTTCATTAATCATTGTCAGGCAGTAAGCATCAAACAATAGAGAGCATACAAAGAACTATGAGGGCTTATTCTGAGTCAGGGTCTGTTAGCTAAAAGGCTACAAAACTTTGGGGAACAAAACTCATTTCCTGCTCGGACTCTTATCATTTAATTAAGAGCATTCTTAGCAAAGCAGGTTTCACAGGATTTTATGTATTCTTTCTCAGGCCTGATCACCCTGGGAATCCGCCCTTTCCAGCACAGGACTGCACCTACCACCACCATTGTTTCAGGCTTAAGGCATTGTCTCAGGTTTAAGTCAGGCAGGGTAACCAAGGCAACCAAGAGATTAGGAGACTTCTCGCAGACAGAATGAGGACTCAGACTATGTCAGGATAGCCGAGGGGCAAGGGTCCATCACCCCCTTTTGCTGTAGCCCCCCAAGTCCTTCCTTGAGGCCTCCACGTGATAGTGCTTGGCTTAGGTAGTTCCCCCCTTGGGGAATCTTAGCTGTCATTGGCTAACTGATCAAGCATTGGGGGCCAGTTATGGATGAAGCAGAAGCGGTGCTCCTGCCAGGGAGACAAGCTTTATCTCCTTAGTGGCTTACAGACCCAAGGTCGCTCACTCAGCCTTAGCCATGGGGGAGTTACAGTTCCTGATACCAGGCGGGGCAGTTCCCAACACTGCTATGGAGAAATCTACATGGTGATGCCTCCTCCTCATAGCCAGCACCAACCTGACGATCACCTGAGTGCACCATTGTGGATCCCCCAGCTTCAGTCATGCCTTCAATTGACGGCAAACTCAGGAGAGGTTCTGAGCCAGAACCACACAGTGAAGCTTCTCCTGATTTTCTTCCTGACCTATAGAAACAATGAGAGATAATAAATGTTTACAGTTGTTTTAAGCTGCTGAATTTGGGGATAACTTGTTAGCAAGTAATAGACAACTAATGTGTAATGTTCAAAAGGTGATCGTAAGTAGATTAAACGAGGGAATGAGGAAAATGAGTCAGGGAAGAGGGATAAGTTAATAAAGGGTATGTCAATGTGGGCAACTGGGCTCAGTCCCAGTGGAGAGCCTTTGAAGACTGTTCAGTTCATACCTGAGAACTTATTACCAGGGAAGAGGGAAGTGCGTGTATTTTTCCAGACTCCCATTCCTCATTGAATGAAGGTTGCCTATAGGGGCATTAAATCCTCAATACTTCCAGGCCAGTTTTCCATTAGGCACACTCCTAAGGAATGGGAGAAAATCCTCAGTCAGAAAAGCAGATTGCTGCATGTGGTTTAAATGGGAGGCTGTCAGCATGTAAAAGAACTGTTAACTGAGGCCACATTATGGGGCGGATTATGGCGTGGGACTCCAAAAATGTCTGCCACACAGTTCCAATCTTTTCATTGCCACACTTTGAGCAGTTCCTCCCAATCAATTATGGTAGTGCTTTGAGATGAAGTCCACTTTTCTTCCTGGTCTACAGTGTACTTACTACTCTTTGTTCTGTCCCCTCCACTCACCACTTTTCACCTGGTGAATTCTTGCTTAAATTTAAAAGTCAAAAGTTACCTACCCAGTGAACCTTCCCTAACGATGCCCCTTATGCCTAGCTAAATTAGCCTCCCTGTGTCTACTGGTCTGCTGCTTTCAATAGTCACATGGGTTGTAATCATTTTGTTGTGTGTTTATCTCCCTGACTTGTGTGTTGGTGAACTTTGCTCATCTTTGTATTTCTAATGTCTGGCATATATTAGGCCCTCAGAAAATGTCAGCTAAAAGGGCAAGACTAGAGGACTTGAGGTCAAGGTGCAAAGCTCCTTAGAGTTCCACAATATTCTCCCAGAGTTTATTCTCCCTACAGAGGTATTCACAAACATGTGCTTCACTCTGGGCAAAAGAAACAAGTTTGCATACGTTTTTTGGATTACTTGGACTACTTTTTATAGAAGGAGTAATTCAAGTAAGAATAAAGATTCTGCTAAAGTGAGTTTGGGAAGTTAACATTTTAAAGCCTCAAAACATTCAATATTTGAATTTATTTACCATAAGCATTTTTTTAACAGTTGCATTCTGCTGGCATGGTAGAGAAACTTTTTTGCTTAAAAAGAAAAAAAAAAAGACTCTCCATAGCAAAGTCATGGAACAGCTATGTTGCCATGTTACATGTGGCGTGAGGTTTGGTTCCTATTATTAAAGTTTAAAGGATAATGTTTATATGGGGGAGAAGGAGGGTACACCAACCAGCATTATTTCAAAGCTGGCATTGTTTCCAAAGGTCTCTGGGGAATGTTTCCATCCCCAAGCATTAACAGATGTCATTCTCCTGTCCTGGGTTGACCTGAGGCCCTTCCCCATGGTTCACTTGTGTAGAGATTTAGCCCTTGTGGATTTCCTCATCTTTCCCTTCAGGGCAGGACAAAGAAAGAGAAGTGAGTTTTATTTTGGCTCTTTTTGTTTTTGTCTTTATCCCAGCAGAGCCAGGCCATGGCTCCTGTTTAGAGCATCTAATAGTTGCTGCTTCTTGTGGGATGTCAGGAGTTAAGTGGATTCAGTGTATTTTCCAGGGGGCATCATTAAAGGTGCTAACAGATGTCGATTTCAGCTTTGTCATTCAAGTGCTTCTCAAAGCACCTGATGTCCCTGGGTTAGAGCTTTTCTTTCAGCCTTTTCTCATTATATTTTAGCTCTGTTTTGTGAATAAACCTTTGAGGAAACTTGAGAACTTCTTTGGAAACCTAAGGAGTAGAAAACTTGAAATGCCTCAATTCCAAAACATGCATTTGACCTTATTCAGGGTGCCCATGGTGCAGGGAAGGAAAAAGTAGATGCTAAGCATTTTTCTATGCTTGAGAAGATGGTTTTCCTTAAAAAAAATTAACCAGTAATTCTACCATAATTATATGTATACACACAACATTTTCTACTGTGGTCCTTGTATAAATCCTTAAAATTTGGTGTTAAAAATTTATATCATGTTTGGAACTTTTGAACTCTTTCATTTATTCCAAGGGTGGATATAATACATCTAATAAAATGCATTCAAATACTCTCTTTTCCTATAGCTACCTGTAGTAGAGACAGAATAAATGGCAATGTCAGGCTTAGGATTTGCATTTTCAGTAATGGTTTGGGAACCATCTAACTTCAAGTAAAACAAATCTTTTTCATTGAGGTTTTTGTTATTTTTTTATGATGGCTCTTGTAGTGCTTAGTTGTCTTTAACATCATTCAAAATAAGTTTGTTAGATTGTATGGTGATAGCTGTCACATCACTGTGCATTAAAAAAACTTTTCAAAATTGGCAAATTTTTGTGTAGCCATTTTAATATTGCAGATGGAAGAACATAAGCAGCAGTTTTGGTGTATTGTGCTTTATTATTTCAAGAAAGGTAAAAATGCAACTGAAACACAAAAAAAGATTTGTGCAGTGTATGGAGAAGGTGCTGTGACTGATCAAACTTGTCAAAAGTGGTTTATGAAGCTTCTTGGTACTATTGACATTTTGGCCAAATAATTCCTTACTGTAGGGCTCTTTTATGCCTTGGAAGATGTTTAGCAGCACTCCTGACCTCTACCCACTAGAAGACAATAGTGAGAAATAGCTGATATACTCAAAATATCCAAATCAATAAAGTTATTGGTGAAAATGAAAAATATGTCTTATTTTATGGAAAAAATAAATGGTATTTTGGCCCACCCAATAATTCAGCTGGATTCACTTCACTTCAGTTCTAGTTGACACAACCTAGTTTTGGGGACCTGATTCATTTAGGATTTTAATATTTGACTAGTCACAACAGTGAATAAAAATGTAGCATCCTGTACAGTATATATCTGAGAGTGCCCTTTTACAGACAGTCCCACTTTCAGCAAGTAGGAAGTGACTGGATATAGACACAAACTGTCAAGGACATGTCTCATATTTGCTGACCAAGTATTCCTGCCCCTTTCCTTAGAGAACAGCAGTCCAAGTGTTCATTTACAAAACACCAACTTCTGATTCTCAATCTTCCTCACTTTCCTTATGAGGATAATTCTACTTTGAAGTTTTAGTGATAGGCTGGAGACTCAGACTGGGTTATTCCAAAGATCTTATTTCACCTGATCACAATGATGGTTGGTTCAGGGATGTATGTGCACCTGACCTAAATCAGGCAGATCAAAGATTTCCTGAGGTTTTTTGCTGAAATTATTAGGCAAGTGTTGAACTTGTCTGTAGGATCTTAGATGTCAGGAAACTTAAACTCAGAGTTGTCAGTTGTCACATTAGTGGAAAGAATCTGTCTTCAATATGTAGAAATACAGAGGAAAGCTCAGCCAAGAGATGGTGAGATGGAGTCCTTTGGAGATCTGGCCATGCCAAGAATAACTGACTTCAGCCTTTCCATATAAAGGAGCCAGTAAGTTGGGATCCAAACTAATACTCAGAACTGCCTGGGAGATGCTTGCCAGAATGGAAGGTGGTTACCTGCAGACTTGACTGTGTTATCATACAACCATGTGGAGTTATACTGCTCACCACCAATAAACTCTGGAGGCAGAGGCTTGCTAGGGGAAGGATAAAGCCCAGGCTTCCAAATGTGCTCCATTTTTTAAATCACACCCATGCCAGAATACAGCAGGATGGTATTTCCTCTGTCCAACCATTTCACTGGACTGACACATGCACCATTCATCTAAGCCAGCATCCATCATGTTTTTTGCAGCACGTCTGCCCCTCCTCTGGCTGCCATCATCTGGAAAGGGAGGAGTTTCTAGTCACATGCAGGGACATAAGCATCTCAGCCTGAAGCAGGATGCCACCTTGTTACACATGTGTTGTGACCTCTTTGGCCCCCACAGCCCACACAGGCTCTGTGCAAGCAGTACCACAAGCTGTGTGAGTTGTTTACTGTTGCCTGGGGGGTATAGAATCACACCCCAGCTCTGCTTTCTATCCCAGGCTGCCTTTGGCACTTCCCAAGTCCTCTCAGTTGTCCCTCCTTTCTCCAGGAAGGCAGGCTCTCTCACTGGTTGCTGCTTCAATCCTCCACTTTGAGGTTTCCTCTGATCCCTCCATTCTTGGGTAGGGCAGCCTCTCAAGCCAGATGGGGTTTTCTCCCTGCCTCCCCAGTGAACTGGCTGAACCATCCTGTTACAACCGTGTCCGGGAAAGTGGGCTAGGGAGGTCCATGAAGAGATGTCCTGCTCTGGCTGTCACTACAGTTCCTTGAATCAAGCATTCTCATTTCTGGCAATTACTTTTTAATCATTTTTTGGGGTGAAGGAAGCCAGGGTGTTTGTAGAATATTTGCCTGTGTTCTCACCCCCACTCTGCACTAACCACAACCTGTGCAAATCCTTTCCAGTGCTAAGAGCTTTAGCTTTCCCTCTGTGAGCTGATGTTGAATCCAGTTCTATAAATTTCATACTGTTTGAGGAGCCCTTGCCTCAAGTTTTTGGGGAGAGACTAAGCTTAGGAAAGGTGACCAAGTCATCATAATTTGTGTGTCCCTACTGCATTCCCCATCCTGTTCAACCTTCAAGTAATATTGTACTTATATGTTTAAGATTTCATTCGAAAAAAATGGTCTTTTTTCTTGAAAATGTTTGAAAACCAGGTAGGAGTTCTCAAAGTAAGCTTCTTTCCAGCTTGTTTCTCTGATATCTTCACAATATTTCTGAGTACTTCATGTTGAAGGATGTAGTGCCTGGTCTGCATCTCAAATGAGCTAAATCTCTTGATTACTGCATTACGCTAAACATGCGGTATTTACCCCTCTCCTACTTCTAAATTGTCAATTTGCTTTCTCAGTTATGTTAATGATGTTCAGATCACTGACCTAGGCCCCACTGAGCTTCCAACCACACCTATTGGCCCCATTACATTCTGTAACTTCCCTGACTTCTTTCAATTCTGTGAAAGTGCATGTTTGCTTTCATCTCCAGACTTTCATACCTGTTGTTACCCACCTTCGTCACCTTCCTAGTTCCTCCTGGCTCTGCAGAGCTCAGCTGAGATGGCCTTCTCTCCCAACAGAGTCTTTGTTAGGCACAGGTATCCTCTACTTTCCTGAGCACTACCTCAATTTAATGTTGTCACTTGTTTATTTACCTCTGTTTTTCATAGATTCATGATAATAGGAACAAACTGGATATTTTTTTCACCATTATACCCCTAGTCTTAGCCTTCATTGGATATACAGTTGTTCCTCAATGTAGAATGAATCAATGTTGTTCAACAACTGCATTTTTTAAAATTAAAACTTTATTAAAAAATGTTTTAGATTCACAGTAAAATGGAAAGGAAGGTACAGAGACATCCATATATACCCATCCCCACATAAACACAACCTTCTCCATTATCAACATCCCCCACCAGAGCGGTACATTTGTTAACGATTGATGAACCTACATTGACACATCAAAATCACTCCAAGTGTACATTATGGTTTACTCTTTGCATTTGTACAAGTGTATGATGGCATGTTTTATCATGATGTCATACAGTTATTTCACTGCCCTAAACATCCCCTCTGCTTTGCCTGTTTATCTCTCCCTGTCCTCCCAAGAACCAGTGATCTTTTAACTGTCTTGATAGTTTTGCCTTTTTCAGAATATCATACAGTTGGAATCACACAGCATATAGTCTCTCAGGTTGGCTTCTTTCATTAGTCGTGTGCATTTAAAATTCTTTCATGTCTTCTCATGGTTTGATAGCTCATTTCTTGTTAGTGTTGAATAGTATCCCATTGGTTGGATGTTCCACATTTTGCCCTCTCAGCTACTGAAGGACAACTGGTTGTTTCCAAGTTTGGCAATTTTGAATAAAGTTGTTATAAATGTCTGTGTGCTGGTTTTTCTGTGGACATACATTTTTAACTCCTTTGGGTAAATATCAGGGAGCATGATTGCTGATCATGTGTTTAGTTTGAAACTGTGTTTAGTTTTATAAGAAACTACAAACCGTCTTCCAAAGTGGTGGCACCATTCTACATTCATACCAGTAATAATGAGTACTGTTGCTCCATATCTTTGTCAGCATTTGGTGTTGCCATTGTTCAGGTGTTGCCATTGTTTGGTGTTGCCAAATGTCCCTTTGATGACATTTGTGGGACATCTTTCCATATGCTTATTTGCCATGTACATAACCTTTTTGGTGAGGTATCTGTTAAAGTCTTTGGCCCATTTTTAAATCAAGTCATTTGTTTTCTTAATGCTTTTAGGAGTTTTTTTTTTTTTTTTTGGTATATATTTGGATAGCAATTCTTTATTGATCTGCCTTTTGCAAATATCTTCTCCTTGTCTGTGGCTTGCTTTCTTATTCTTTTGACATTGTCTTTCAGGGAGCAGAAGTTTTTAGTTTTGCTGAAGTACAGCTTCTCTATTATTTTCTTCATGGATTGCGCCTTGGAGTTGTATCTAAAAAGTCACTGCTATACCCAAGGTCATCTAGGTTTTTTCCCTATGGTGTGTCTTCTAGGGATTTTTAGTTTCATGTTTTATACATTTATATTATGATTCATTTTGACCTAATTTTTGTGAGAGTGTAAGATCTGTGTCTAGATTCATTGTTTTGCATGTGAATGTTCAGTTGTTCCAGCACCATTTGTTGAAAAGACCATCTCTGCTTCATTGTCCTTGCTCCTTTGTCAAAGATCAGTTGACTATATTTATGTGGGTTTATTTATGGGTTCTCTATTCTGTTCCATTGATCCATCTGTCTGTTGTTTCACCAGAGCCACACTGTTTTGATTACTGCAGCTTCATATTAAGTCTTGATGTCAGTTAGTGTCAGTCCTCCAACTTTGTTTTTTTTTTTTTTTCAAAATTGTATTGACTATTCCGGATCTTTTGCCTTTCCATATAAACTTTAGAATCAGTTTCTTTATATTCATAAAATAATTGCTGGAATTTTGATTGGTATTGCATTGAATCTATAGATTAAGTTGGAAGAACTGACACCTGGATAGTATTGAGTCTTCCTTTTCTGAACATGGAATAGCTCTCTATTTATTAGGTACTTTGTGAATTTTTGATATGTTTATTTGGTCTTATTTCCCCTAAATTATTTTTAAGAATAGTTTGTGCTACCAATTGAAGCTTTAGTCTTATGTTAGTCTTTATCCGGTGCTCTGTTAAGTATTAATGCAGTAAGAGCCATCTCTATCTGTTTTAATTGCTTTCTCTTCATGCCATGCCAAGGCATTAATATTATTTATATGTCCTGTTTCTGCTCTATTTCAGGCACGTGGTGGGTGCTTGTCCATATATCAACAGTGATGTATTGCCTAGAGCCGTACAGAGTCGGGAATCTTTATCAATCTTATTCACCAGATTAGATGTTGGAGGCTTCTGGAACTTAACTTGCCTCAATATATACCATAGTTAAATATCTAAGTTAAGGTTTGAATTGGAATTCAGATGAATTCAGATACTAATCTGAATTTCAAGGTATTGCTTTGTCCTTATAATTGTTCCCTGTTCTATAACACAGGCCAGTCCATAAGAAGTTTTTGTTGGTCCATATTGAAGTTTTCACTAGAGTCCAACCAAATACAGAGCTTGAAAAATAAAAGTAAAATTTTTTCCTAATTCAACAAACTTAGCCAGAAAGTGAGGTTACATACACAGGATAGTTTAAGGTTCAACCTGTTCTGATGTGTTAAATCTTTTGTTGTTGCTCTCGCTACTTTGGGAGAGGTAATTTAACCCACCTGGGTAGGAGGTGTCTTCCTGGAGGATGGCAAGTATATATTTCCTCTCACTCTCCTGAAATGGAATTAAATAATTTTGTTTTAATAACCAAACCTTTCCTCTTCTAAGGGAAAAATCAACCAAAGTTTTGCTTGATGAATTTAGATTCTTCTCTAAATGAGGCAGTGAATTTTTCCAAGTGATCCAAACAAAGGAAGTAGGATTGTGGGGTAGTGGGTAGTTGAGTGGTAGTCTATGGGAAAGAAAAGGACAGGAATTGGAGTCTTAAGCCTGTGGCTCTGGGAAGAAGGGAGTTGATGGTACCTAGGCTCTCCTTAGGAGGTACCTAGTGAACTGGCCTTGAAGAAGCACTGGATCAGAATGTTTATCAGCATACTTCTCAGTCCCACAAAATTAGTCATCCATGGAACTACCAGTGACCTTCAGGTATTGTGAGAAACTTACCCACCATGGCAGCCATCTGGAAAAGTATACTTTAATTTCTATGTACCCAGTATTTCACCTTGTAGATTTATATCATAGTTCCTGGTACAGTGCCCAGAGCACCATTCTCATTTAGTGAATGAATGAATAAATTTGTACATATATGCATGAATAAACAAAAAGGGGAAACCATTCACCTATAAATACCAAGGTGAAAGTGGAAAGCTTAGAACATTGCAGTGCAAGAGTTATTTTCCCTTAGCTGAATAGTAGCTAAATACACCAATGAGAAGCAACATTGGGAATTGCCTCTCAGGGCCCAAAGGACAGTTCATGTCTTATCCAACCATCTCAAGCCATTTCTTCTCTTCGTCATGTCTTCTACAGGAAGGGACTGTTCTAGGCAGCCTTTGAAATAGCGAAAACCTCATTTCTCACTGTAGTGACACCACATTTATTGCCTCGATCTCTTCTCTAAGTTTTAAAATGTGTGCAACTCTAGTATCTAGTCTGGCTTTACATTTAAAGAATGAGCATATAGGGAATAAGATAGTGTTACCAGTGCTATAGCTTGAATCTCTTTATTTTACCTGTTGGTTCAGAACCCTTTCCTTTATAACTTCTTTTTTCCTCTAAATCAGGGCCCATACGGTCAAATGTTTTATGAGTTCCTAGTGGTAAATGTAAATGACAGAAGCTTTCAGGTATAATACAATAGGGAATCGTGGGGAGTATGACAAACTAGAACACATGCCCCATCTAAAGGACAAGCCTACATTTTAGGTTTCACCATGTATTGCATGAGGGAGCATAGACAAACCTGCTTCTCTTAGAAAAGTCTAAACTTTGGATATTTAAGTAAAAAATCTTCAACTTTTGTCTTTTTTGCATCAAATATTTTTAAATCTTGAAAATATTTTGTGAGCTAAATGTCACACATATGATGTGCTGATAGGTTCTCACTGTCAACTTCCATTTAACTTGACCATGGAACTAGGATACACAAGTGTAAGTGGTGTCTCAAGTCATTCAATACTAGTCTATGCCTCTCTATACCAACACCTGAAGACAATTTCCTTTTTAAAACTATCTCCTATGAACTAAAGTTCTCACTCTAAGGGTACCTTGCACTCTTTTGGCCTTTGTTTGTGTTTTATGAAGAGAAGCAACAAGGATGCTGTATAATTTACATCCCCTTGCAAGCAGAAGAGTGTGTTCAAGAGCAGAGTCTCTGGAAACACTCTGCCTGGGCGTGTGACCTTAGGCAAATTCCTTACTTAAGAAAATCTGGCCATATCTTGATTTCTTTATGTGTCAAATGGAGATTCTAACAACACCTCCTTCACAGAGTTGTTGCAAATATTTACCGATATAGGTAAATTGCTTAGAATAGTGTCAGGCATGTAGTAAGCACACAGTAGTTTTTTCTTTTTTGGGAATTATCATGTTACTATGGCTACTGAATAGTGTTAAGCCTTGGATCTACCCATTGGTCTTGTCTTTCATGTGGTTCACAGCTGAATAGAGTTGGTTGTATTTACTGGTCTTTATAACATGTAAGCAGATATGAGTTAGCAAATTATAATCCCAGGTCTTCTCATTTGGATATCCTTTTGTGGGGATCAAAAATCTATCAGGCTATGTAGACACAGGTAACAAACAAACAAACAAACAAACAAACTAGGGGTTTGAGACCCTCTAGACATGGCTTCTGAGTCAGGGATCCAGGCTGATTGATTAACTGGTATTGTATTTTTTCCATTACCTTTTAGTCCTCTTATATGCTCCCCCTACCATGCTCCCCAAAATCACCACACTGTGATCCATGTCTATGCCAGGCTGATTTAAAACAGGTCTTTTAAGCTAGACTGTCACAGATTTTTTATCTTGTCACCAATATGCTATTAAAAACTTCAATCTCTGTTGCTCTGATGGGTGATTAGGTTCTTAGAATGGATGGATGAGTGTTCTTAAAATTTTTACTAAGGCATATTTTTTCTAATTTTTTATTTTTTATTTTAAAATATTTTATTTATTTATTTTTAGGGAGAGAGGAAGGGAGGGAGAAAGAGAAGGAGAAAAACATCAATGCAGAAGAGAAACATCACTCAGTTGCCTGTTGCATGACCCCTACTGGGGACCTGGCCCAAACCCAGGCTTGTGCCCTGATCAGAATCATACCAGTGACCTTTTGCTTTGGGGGACTACATTGCCCAGCCCACAGGGTCACACTATTCAGGACTCTATTAAGGCATTTTAATGTCTTTGGAGTAATTTTCTGATATCATTCTTTTTACTAACCTCAACCTTCAACACTGAATTCAGTCATTATCTTGGAAAATGTGTATGCTATTTTAAAGTACATATTTTTTAGATGGTGGTATACTGGTTAATATAGCCTAGAACATCTTGCTTAGGCAAAGAAACAAACCTGTTTTAGGTAGAAAGGGAGTATCCAGAAATAAATCATGCAATATCTTATTTGTGTTTCTCAACAGTATAAACAGCAAGGGTATGATAGCTGCTGTGTAATATCTGGTGGTAGGAACAATTCAAGATTTGATTTCATATACAATCTCAAAGACTTGTCCCTTATGTATCCAACCTGCAGCATACCTTTGACTTGAAGCCACTTTGCCATCTGTAGAAACCCTCTCAGGAAAGGAGCTGAGCACCTCTCTACAGGTGGCAGGCAGGTGTAATAGGAAAGGAATGTGGAGATGTTGGTGGGTTTTCCCTTGATGTTAAAATCTCAGAGATTTCTCTTTGAGCTGTCAAAGAGGCGATGGTGAGTTTGTATTGCAGGGTTCCTCCTTCTTAAGAAAGGCTGTTTCTTCAGGTGTCCCTGCTCTGATCCTTTTCTTTGTGTGAATCATCTTCTTTTTCATTAATCTTTTTTCTTTTACCTATTTTTCCAGAGAGAGGGCTCAATAGACAGTAGTTTCTGGAAGAAGCTTACTGAGCACTGCTCCCCAGACTCTTTCATCTTCCACACTGATGTTGATGAGACAGAAAGAAGATAGCCCAGAAAGTCCATAAGAACCAATGTGAACAACTAAAGGGATGGGATCACTACCTGAGTCAGTGGAGGTCTTGACCCAGTGACTGGCAGACACTCATGGTCTATCCTAGGAACTCATTTGGTGGTGAGCTTTGTCTGTGAGATAAGGCATTACTGGACAAGAAGGCCACCGGGCTTTCACGATGACTCCTTTGCATTTACTTCCAACACATGTCTCTGCCTTACCACTTTTGTTGGTTAGGCCATTTTCTTGCTATGAAAGGCTCAGTGAGGCCTGAACTTCATTTTATCCACACCTCTGCCACCAGCATCATGATCCTATTGTCCACTTCTCCTTGGAATTAAATGATTCCTTTAGAGTTTTGGGCTTTCATCTAAGAGTTTAGTCATCCTTTTCAATGTTATTTATGCTTAGCAGGAAACCAAATTTTATTTCTCTATTTTGACTTGCTTGTTCTTGAACTGTGATTTCCCCCTTTTGATTGAGTCATCAATGATTTTCTTATTGGACTCTTTCCCCTTCCAGAAATTGTATCAAGATTGGAGACCTCATAGGCTGTCTCTTGAGTTGTTCATTGCATAATGTCTTCTTGATAGAACAATTACAGTGAACAAAATATTTTAGGTGATATCTAACCAGGGGCTTATAAACTATATTGTCACTTTGATTTCTGTTCTATCACTTTTTATTGTATTTTCTCTGCTTTGGCTACATTCACCCATGTGGTTTTTAATCCATCCCAGGTGCTGAACTTTAAAAATGTATTTGTGTGGTCAACATGTTATACCAGAATAGCCTCTCTTAATCTGGAGTGAGTTTGGGGCTTGGTTTACATGTGTTTTTACCAATTCTTACTTCTACAATTCAAAGCCCTGTCCATTTTTATGGATACTGCTAAGGAAAATATTCATATCCTGGTATTCAAATGACTAATGCATACTCCATTTCATGACTTCTAATATCTCCAGCTACAGATGAAAAATTCTTGGTAGCTATGCATTCCATTAGGAGTTGTGATAAAAATCAATTTCTATGTTTACTACTGACAAATGTCTAATTACTGATGCAACATTGGAAATTCTTTATAAGCTGGAAAAGAATATAACACACCCTTGACATCTCAGCCTTTATCTCTGCGAAGACTCTACCTTAGGCCTCCAAATAGCAAGGGTGGTGACATTGTTTTCCAATAGAATTTTCAGCAATGCTAGAAAGGTTCTATTCTGCACTGTCCAGTATGATAGCCATTAGCCATTGGAGGCTGTTAAGCATTTGAAGTATGGCTAGTGTGCCTGAGAACTAAAATTTTCATTTCATTTTATTAATTTAAATAGTCACATATGACTAGTAGCTACTCATTGGCAAATTGTAATATTTATGAACTGTAGCTTGATTATTGAGACTTCTGTTAAATTCTTAAATTATTCCCTTGTGTTTAAATCTGCCTTAAAATTAGTAATGGTGATAGTAACATTTTTGAGTCCTTATTAGGTGCTGGGTATTGCCTGTGTATGTGTTTTGGCAGGTATTACTTCATGTAATCTTTATCTCAAACTATACGGGATCTACTTTTACCATCTTTACTTTATTGTTGTTAAAATGGAGAGAAAGAGAAAAGGAGTAATGTGCCTAAAGTCACATGGGGAACTAGAGTTGTAGCTGGAGACCAAGTGAATCTGCTTGGGTGCTTTTCTCTCTCTACCAGACATTAAACTGTTTATATTTTCCTCTTGTTTATGAATTATCTAAATAGAAACTGTATTAATTATCTAGGGCTGCTATAATAAACTATAGAAGTTGGGTGGCTTAGAACACCAGGTATTTACTGTCTCACAGTTCTGGAGGCTAGTGCCCATGGGGCCATGCTCCCTCTTGAATGGCAGAGGGAATACCTCCTTGTCTCTTCCTAGCTTCTAATTGTTTGCTGGCAATCTCTGGCATTGTTGGCTTGAAGTTGCATTATTCAGTCCTCACCATTACATGATGTTCTCTCTTTCTCTTTCTGTGTTCATGTGGCTTTCTTCTTATGAAGACAATAGTCATATTGGATTAGGGGGCAACTGTACTCCAGTGTGACTTCATCTTAACTAATTACATCTGCAATGACCTTTTTCCAAATAAAGTCACATTCTGAGTTACTAGAGTTCAGGATTTTGATACATCTTTTCTATGGCACACACTTCAACTCATAATAGGAATCTTTTATTTTGTTAGGATTGGGTAATTTTTTGCATTCTTAGATTTCCCCCCTTTACTTATTATTTTTTTCCCATTACTATTTAGTCCTCTTATACTGAGGTTTACTGGAAGCAGAGTGTCACAAGGGAAGAGCATTACAATGGGAATCAGGAGACCTGAGTTTGAATCCTAGTAGGGCCTTAGTCCCACCATTCCTTGGTTTTCTCATCTGAAAAATGGGAACAGAAAGAACAATAGTGTGGACTCCCATTTTTTTCTCTCTCTCTCTCTCTTTTTTTTTTTCCTGGCAGGCCTTGCTAAGCAAAGGAAGTGTGGGATCTGTGGGCAGTGCAAAGGCCTTCTCTTCACAGAGGAGTATTCCAGTTAATGGTTATGGCTATTTCTCCTACTTCTCTCATTCCCTTGCAAGTGTCAGCCCGTAGCCCTTCACAGAAGTTCAGGACAAAGCAGGGAAAAATGGTGACAGAAGCCAGCATCACTGCACTCACATTGGTTTCCAGGACTCCCGAAGACACTGTGGTATTGCACAATGTCATTTGCGCAGTGGAACAGAAGGAAGCAGTGGAGGTGTGGCACCTCCACCCAGCATGATGCCACAGAGAGAAGGCTGAGCAAATACCCCAGTACTGAGCTAGCACAGAAGGCCCCAGCTGTGTAATCACAGGGAACTAAGGTCCTCTCTCTGTGTCCCAGTCATTTGCTCTACTGTCACTGCAGAGTTAGATGTATGTTCACTAACCCCTCTTCTGCTCTTACTTTTATTGATTGATGTAGAATCACACCAAAGACCAGTGAGGGTTTTTAAACAGCTTATTAAACCCATGGCCATTTCCACCTTTCTCAGACTTAGCTATTTCCTGGGAAGCATGGAAGAGAAGTTTGACCCTTGCTCATGACCAGATCAACAGCTGAACATTGGCACCTCCTCCAAAATTAAGGAATAATGTGTTTGTTTTGTGCATTTTGCTATCCTCAACATGTCTAGAGGTGGAAACCTCAAATGCTCCATGCAGATGTCTGGTGGCAATTCTTTTAAGCCTCTCTCACTCATTGTCCCTGCAGTAAGTGAGGTCGCGTGTCTTCGATGCCTCCATCTCCTGGCAAAATTCCTGGGGTCAGTGACTCAAACCTTGCACTATCCTCCTTCCTGGGTGTTTATCAGGTAGGAAAACACAGGGCTTCTGAGAGCAAGTAAGAAGAGTTTGGGACTACATCCATTCTTGTCTCCAAATTAGCTGTGTCCCAAATAAAAAGAGTCAGAATCCTAATTTTCATGAAATTTCTCAGGTATTGAAAAGACAGAAACAAAAGATGTCCACCACTCTAGTCATTAGTTCTTGTGGTCTGAGTGGATCTACTCAGATTGCTAGAAAATGCCTGGTTCCACCCTCCAGAAGTTGGTTGGTTAAGAAACTGACTTGCTCAGTAGCATCCAGTGATTTGAAGAATGTCTTTTAAAATAGGATTCTTTTTAAAATGGATGCACCTTAATTAGTCAAGCAGCAAACCTTTGACAATAAAAACCATAGTTTAAGAAAAAAATGTTCCTTGCTTAGAATTCTTGAGGCAAAATTTATCTTCTAGTTCGATTATGCCAGTTTCCTAAAATGTGCACTAACATTTTAGAGGAGTTTAATGAGTTAGTTTAATATTTAGCTCTGGTTTAAATTAAATTTCAATGAAAATAACAAAAAAAAATAAATCCCCATTTAGCAGTTATTAAGGAAGGTTGAAGTGAATTTCTTTCTCATGTTTAAAAAGCTGGTGGAAATCCATCCAGTGCTGGCGTAATGGTGCATGGCATTAGAAAACAAGATTTCTCTCCCATTTTCCTGCACATGTGAATTCCTTTCTCATGTACATCTCATGGTCCAACGTGGCTGCTCACCTTTATTCTTTGCATCTGTATTGTAACCCACAGTAAAGAGAAAGGAGTGGCAAAGGGCGTTCCTGCGCTCTTTAGGGAAACTTCCTAAAGGTTGCACATACCGTTTCTGGTTTTATCTCATAAGGCACTTAGTTAACAGGGTTATATAAGTAGTTGTAAAGGGAAGAAGGGAATGCAGATTTTATTCCAGGCTGCCTTGTGCAGAGCTAAAAACAAACAAACAAACAAAAAAGCAAACAAAAAAACCCCCACAAGTGTTCTTTAGAGAGAAGGGTAGAAAGGATTTAAAATAAACAATTAGTAGCTTCTCATTAAGCACTGTATCCCAAGCCACATGAGGTGTGAATAAGAAGGCTGCCCCAATCTGGCCTAAAATTTTCTCCATTGTCTGGTCTCTACTTACCCTTTGAGCCTCATTCTGAGGGGAATGTCTCAAATGTTCAGTTACTGATAACAAAGTTGTCTTTACCTAGATAGATGCTGCAGCATTGCTGTCACCGGATTCCTGGTCTCCATCTGGTTCTCTGTCTGCCTGTCTCCTCCCACTTTTAGTGCAGCAGATCCCGAAGAAAGACCTCACATTTTTCTGATCTATTCATTTATATACAGTGAACAAAGAAAGCCTTTTCCTCCACTTCTCCAGACCTATTCTATAATTTTTGTACAATTTGTAATAAAAATATGGAAAGATGGCTTTGAAACAAAAATGTCCTCATTATTTTTATGACACTTTCATCAAATATCCTTGTTATTCTCTAAAAGAAGGGTTGGCTCTATCTGGGCCTTCATCTCTCCCAACTATTTTAGGAAAATGGGTTTGTGAGGAGACTGTTGACTTATCTTTTCCTCTGTTGTTTTTCAAGTTTTTAGAAAGTGAGCAAATGTCATGGGACTCATTTTCCTTTCCTTTTCTGAGCAAAATGTCCTTTCTGTCTCTATGGAAACCCTCCTTAAGTGCTATCAGTATTTTTTGTAGAAGCCACTGATGCTTTATGCTGTAGTGGCTTGTTTCTCCCTGCTGGAAATATGAGGTATCATTATGTGATTGGGCCAGGTTCTTGGACAATGTGTTCTATGTTTCTTCTAAAAGTCCCGTGATATCCCAAGAAGAAGGTGAATATGCAAACCTCATGATGGAATTTAAGATGAGGGATGGTTTTTAAGCCACCCCAGCTCAGAGGATGAAGCTCCACATTGAGTCTGAGGAAACTCAGGGAACGAATATCATCCCAGGTAATGTGGCAACTACCAGTATTACATGTCATAGGTGAATCTTTCTGAAAATTATTAGAAGCAAAAAATGAAGGCTCTCAGGGGTGGATTGGTACATTAATCAAGGGAATTGGGATCTTCATGCTTTCTTTATGCATGTTGGAATAAATTAAAGTAAAAATCAATCAATCATGGCTACTCAAAGGTGCAGGCACCTTGCCTGGAAAATGAAAAGTGGAGGAAAGGAATTTCGTCTGGTGGTAAGGCATGTTGCTCCTTAATTACCAGCTGAATTAATGAGTGCCTGGAAGAGGTCTGGCAGGCAAGTGAGTGGCTGGCTTGTCAGTATCACTCTATCAGTTGGGGAATTTGAGATAACGAGAAAAGAGAGGGGAGACTGGTGCATCATACACAGAGAGAGCAGACAGTATCGGAAGCCCATGGGAGCAGAGAGCTTAAATGTCATTATGAAAAAATGACCTGACTAGCAACAAAGATTGATGATAAGAGAAGAAAGAAAAGGGAGGGGCCCTTTGAAAGAGATTTTGCCTTGATCAGGGGAGTAATTTATTTACTGTTTAACATGGCAACAGATGCAAAATGAGACTCCGGAGTTGGAAAGGGGGATTACAGATTTGGCAATCAATTGGCTGCTTAAACTAGAGTTTTCTGAACCTGTAGGCCAAACAGGTATGGCAGTTTAGCAGTGTGCATGTGAAGACTAATTAACCTGTAGCCATGTGGGCAAACAGACATCTGGTGGCTGACATCGTACATGAATTTGGAGGTAGAATGTGTAAGATTTGAAACCAAACCAAACATAGTACAGTGCCAAAAATATGATGGGGAAGGTCTCTGGGCCACAGTGTGGAGTAGGTTTCCATCAAAATAATAACTCCCATTTGCTGAGATTTAATCAAGAGTATATTATTTGAATTAATCCTTACAATAAATTGAGTTAGAACATATTACAGATGGATAGTCTAAGGCTCAGAAATGTTAAGTGATATGACAAGATCACACAGCTAAGATGAAGGGGGTTGAGAATGGAAATACCTCACTGAGAGGTCAAGTTCTTGAGCACTGTCTTTCCCATGGAATTCCTAAGGGACAGTATATGTGTATGAAGATCAAGGTGAAGGTGTCCTGTCTCAGACAGGGGTTAAAGTGTGAAAAGAGATGTTAAAATTCATGCTGTTTCCTTTCTTGACTCCATTACCTCAGATGTCTGGTCTGACTTTTCTTTGCTTTATGTGTGTTTTTTTCCTTCCTTTAATTGTATCTGCCTCTTAGACTGAGGTTTTGATCTACTTTTTCATCTGCTTTGCTTTTTGTTTACATCCAAGCAGTTAATGTGGAATTGTGGTTAAAGGTGTGGCTTCTAAGGCTGGGTTGTCTATGTTCAAATCCTAGCTTTGCAACTTGACTAGCTGTGGTGAACTTTGGGCTTCAGTCTCCTTGCCTGTTTTAGTTTTATATGGTTTTATATAAAAACCACCCTACCACTTAGTGGCTTAAGATAACCACAACTACTTAGTTTCTCACAATTATGCCAGGGCTTGGCTTGGATGGCTCATCTCTGCTCCATGTGGTACTGGTTGATGGGGCTTGACTTGAGCTGGAAGAACAATGACAGTGTTATTCACATGCCTGAACCTCAGCTAGGGAGGATGGAACAACAGGAGACTGAACTGCTTCTCTTTCTGTCTCTCCATGATCTCTCATCTTTCAACAATGTAGCTCCAGCTTTTTTATATGGTGGCTGGATCCGAAGAGGGCCAAAGCAGCGCCTGCCAAGTATTTTAGAAGTGTAGGCCCAGAAGTCACATAGCATCATTCCAGCTGCATTTTACTGGTGAAGGAGAGCTTTGAGGCCAGCCCAGGTTCAAGGTAAGGGGACCAGGCTCCACCCTTGGTAGGAGGAATGACATGTGTGTCAGGGATGGATGTAATTGTAGGAGGCTATTTTTGCAGACAAACTACCACAGAGAGTAATTGGGTTGTGAGGTAGCTACTTCCTATTATCCTGACCACAATCTCATGAGCTCTCTGGAAAAAAACATAACAAGGTGTAGACTCTGGGATTCTGATTTGAGATGAAGTGAAGAATTGGACCAGCATGTGAATTCACTGGCAGTAAGTCTTCATTATAAGCCAAGTAGATATGCTAAAGTAAAATATTAAAACATCTACATATACCATTTAGGTGACATTTATTTCCTTATATGAGGCTTCTTGTAGATAATGTAAAATATTTCTCTCCAATTCTTTTTAAAGATATATTTTATAGATTGTGCTATTACATTTGCCCTAATTTTCCCCCTTTGTCCCCCTACCAGTACTTCCCCATTCTCTCTCTCTCCTCCTTAGTTCTTGTCCATGGGTCTTGCATTTCAGTTCTTTGGCTACTCCATTTCCCATACTGTTCTTAACATCCCCCTTACTATTCCATAGTAAGGGGGATGTTAATCCCTGCACCCTTTCCCCCCTTCTCCTTATTTGTACTTCTTAATCCCTGCACCCTTTCCCCCTTCTCCTTATTTTTCCTCCCAGCTAATAACCCTCTAAATGATCTCCATATCTACAATTCTGTTTCTGTTCTGCTTGTTTGATTAGTTTGGTTTTTAGATTCATTTGTTGATAGTTGTGAATTTGTTGCCATTTTAATCCTCATAGTTTTTACCTTTTTCTTGAATAAGTCCCTTTGGCATTTCATATAATAATAGCTTGGCAACGATGAACTCCTTTTGTTTTTCCTTGTCTGGGAAGCACTTTATCTTCCTGTCCATTCTACAGGATAGCTTTGTGGGTAGAGTAACCTAGGTGGTAGGTCCTTGCTTTTCATCACTTTGAATAATTATTGCTAGTCCCTTCTAGCCTACAAAGTATCTTTTGAGAGGTCAGCTGACAGTCTTATGGGAACTCCTTTGTAGGTAACTAACTAACTGCTTTTCTCTTGCTGCTCTTAAGATTCTCTCTTTATCTTTAACCTTTGGCATTTTCATTATGATGTGCCTTAGTGTGGTCCTCTTTGTATCCATCTTGTTTGGGACTCTTTGTGCTTCCGGGACTTGTATGTCTGTTTCCTTCACCAAATAAGGGAAGTTTTCTTTCATTACTTTTTCAAGTAAGTTTTCAATTTCTTGCTCTTTCTCTTCTCCTCCTGGCTCTCTATGATTCAAATGTTGGTAAGTTTGAAATTGTCTCAGGGCTCTTTAGTCTGTTCTTGTTTTCTTTTTGGATTCTTTTTTCTTCCTGATATTCTGATTGAATGTTTTTTCTTTCTGATGTTACACACCATTGATTTCATTCTTGGCTTCATCCACACCACTGTTGATTCTCTGTAAATTTTTCTTTATTTCACTTAGTGTAACATTCATTTCTGCCTGGATCATATTTATGCTGTTGAAGTACCCAGTGAGTTCCTTGAGCATCCTAATAACCAGTGTTTTGAACTCTCCATCTGATAAATTGTTTATCTCCATTTTGTTTAATTCTTTTTCTGGAGTTTTGTTCTGTTCTTCCATTTGGGCCATATTTCTTTGTCTCCTCATTTTGGCAGCCTCCCTGTGTTTTTTTTTTTTTTTTTTTTTTTTTTTTTTTTTTTTTTTTTTTTTTTTTTTTTTTTTTTTTTTTTTTTTTTTTTTTTTTTTTTTTTTTTTTTTTTTTTTTTTTTTTTTATGTATTAGGTGAGCTGCTTTGAATCACAGTCTAAGTAGTGTGGCCTATGGTAGAAAAGCACACCTGCGAGTTGGATGGGACAGAATCTTAGGTAATCACCAGGGAGGGGCAACACATGTAAACCAGGCCAATGGAGTCTCTGACATGGTGTTGCCACTTTGTGGCTTTGTGTAGGGGAGGGCTCAGAGAGGGCATAATGCTGCTGCCTGGCTTCTGGAATTTTTCCCAGGAAGAAGCTGTCCCATGGCACTTTCTCTGATGCCAGACACTTCAGTTTCCCCTCATATGCCACTGATGCCCTTCCAGCTGCTGCCCTGGTGCTGGATTCCAGACGGAATGAGTCTGTGTAAGTCCTAAGTCCATTGTGTGCCTTTTAAGAGAAGCTGCCTGAGAATCCTGCAGTTTCTCCTGCCACCCCAACCCTCACTGTGTTTTATAGCAAGAAATTATGGGGACTTATCTCACTGGCATAGGAACCCTGGGCTGAGGAGTCTAGTGTGGGGCTGGGATCCCTCATTCCTGAGGTATTTTTCCTGATATTTATCTACCAGACATGGGTTTTCTGTGGGGGAGCTCTGCCCGCAGAGTCCTTTCCAGGAGACTTTTCCTCAATGGGCTTTTATTGGGTTCATTTGCATAGGAATACAGGGTGTATACCTAAAGCCCATCAGTCATTGTCAGGCAGTAAGGATCAAACAATAGATAACATTCAAAGAACAAGGAGGGCTTACTTTGAGTCAGGGTCAGATAGCTAAAGGGCCATAAAACTTTGGGGAAACAAACGCATTTCTTGCTTGGACCCTTATCATTTAAATTGAGGGTATTAGCAAAGCAGGATTCACAGGATTTTATGCTTTCTTTCTTAGGCCTTTCTGAGTACCCCAGGGAACTCACCCTTTCCAGCACAGGGCCGCACCCACCTCCAGCATTGTTTCAGGCTTAAGTCAGGCAGGGGAAGTAAAGCAGCCAAGAGAATAGGAGACTTCTTACAGACAGAATGAGGACTCAGGCTATGTCAAAGGTGAGGGGTGAGGGTCCATCACCTGCTTTTTCTATAGCCCCCCAAGTCCTTCCCCGAGGGCCCCTTCCTAACCATGCTTCTCTTAGGTCATCCCTCCCTTGAGGAATCTTACCCATCGTTGGCTAACTGGTCAGGCTCAGGGCCAAGCAGGGTGAAGTAAAGGGGGCAGAAGCGGCGCCCCTGCCAGGGAGATGAGCTTTGTCTCCTTAGTGGCTTAGGGTCCTAAGGTCTTTCACTCAGCCTTAGCCATGGTGGGATTACAGCTTCTGAAACCAGGCAGGGTGGTTCCCAACAGTTTACGACTGCCTATTTCACTCCCTTCTCCACTCCTCCTACCTGGCTAGATGAATATGACTTTAATTCCTTCACTGTCAGAGTTCCATACAGCTTGATTTTCAGATGATTCTGGGTAATGGTTGTTTTGTAGTTCAGTTGTAATTTTTGCTGTGGTTGTGTGAGGAGGTGAACCATGTTTACCTACACCTCCATCTTGGCCAGCAGTCTGTGACCGATACTTTTGACAAATCTAGTGTCATAGCATATTGCATGTCATAAACACATGCAGCCAGTCAGCACAGGTGCACCCATGGCCATGGTTGCCGAGATGTACTACAACTTCTGGAGAGGAGCACAGGAGTGATGGGATATATAAAATCACCCAAGATGGTATCAGACAGGAAGGAGCTTCAGCAAATCCAGTAAGTTAAATGTCTTGAATGTCATGTCTTGTTATAGAGATATGAACAAATTCATTTTTTCCTTTCATGTGGAATATTGTTAGTCTCTTCTGTAATACATTCTGTGCCCTGCTCATCAATCACAGAGTTAAACACTAAATTCTCTGGGCCACCTCCATGGAAGAACTTCATATGCCCTCCTGACTTATATAAGCTCAAGTGCCTACAATTAGTCAGTGGATGAAATTGAGGCAGGCGTGAAGGCAAAACATGGAGAAAAAATGAGTGAATGATTTCAGGCATTTTACCAATATAGACACTGATGTCTGATACTTTGTTAAGGAAATAGTTGAGACTTCCTCAATATTCTGGAGGAATTAAAGAATAATGTAAAGGCCATGAGAGACATTGACTATTACTATATTTTCTGGGTCATTTAGAGCTAATGTAGATGATGCAAAATATTTATTTTTAGACACTAATAATATCTTGGTAAGATCAGGCTCTACTGCTATACTTCTATTGTTGTTGCACTTAGCGTAATATATTGTGTTTTTTTGTCTCTATTATTTGGAAGTAAGTTAAGTTGCAGTAACAGAGAGAAACTCCAAAATATGGTAGCTGAAACAAAATGCAAGTTTTATTTTTCTTTCAGAGAACAAAGAATGAACAGTCCCAAGTGTCTGTACCATCCTAAATGTGGAGCTTCTATCTCTGGGTCCAGGGAAGTAGCTCTAGTTATAGTTATCTCTCAGAGTTGCATGCATCATTGCTGCTGACATCCCACTGGCTAGATTTGGTCATATGTCCATATCTGATTAAAGGGAGGCTAGAAAAAGTAGTCTCTAGCAAAGATGGTAAGTACATTTCCTACTGACACTTTGGTGGGTGAATGAAAATTCCATTATTAATGGGAAAAAGTGGAAAATAGATACTACAAAATGATTAGTGCTTCTACTCCTCTTACACTGTGAGTTCTGTGAGGAGCAATACTTCTATTCATTTGCAAAAAGCAGGTATGCATTAAATGTCTGTTTAATTCAATCAATACAAAATATTATTGCATAATCTTTTCCTGAATGTGGATTAATGCTCATATGTCTTTCTTAGAGAATCATCTAAAGCTTCATATAGCAGCTTGCACAAATTAGGCATTCATCCATAGGCAACAAGTATTTATGAAGTACCCATAATGTGTCACATTTTTTTCTAGGCTCTGAGGATACAGTAGAGAATAAGACTGACACAATCCTCACCTTCTAGGATCTTTATCCAGAGAGGAAAGAAAATACTCAATAAACACTTCTAACTAATTAAGTATATAATTTTAAGAGCACATAATACCACAAAGGAAAAGCTTAGGATGCTTTGGAATATATACTAGGGATTACAATTTGGTCTGAAGAGTCACAGAGCCCTCTATAGCAACACAAATACTCTAACATACAAATATCTCAAAGAGAATTCCAAAGCAATATCATCTCGTTAAGCCTGCACCCCTACACTCATAACAGCTCTTGAAGTGTTTCTCTATCTTCCCAGAGGCAGGCTGCTCTGAATCTGAAATAGTGACTAGAAGTAAGTGCATTTGAGCAATGTTTGATAACAGAACTTGTGGTTCATCCTGACAATCTCTATTTGCAAATCACAAGTTTTAGACAAACACAATGGCTTTATCCCATGTTGTATCTGATTAAACTTTGAAGGAGTCCAATACATACCTGGAAAGAGAAAGCAATAATTTGTGGGCACCCCTTTCCCACAGAGAAATTGCCCTTTATCTACCAGCAAGGACAGTCTTTCCTCAAAGCTCTGAAATTCAGACTTTTGTTATTGGGCTAGAGGCCACATTTCAAGCAGTGGGTGTGAATGGTTCACGTCTCCTGACTTGATTTTCTTCTTCCTCGAACACCATAGTGTCATTTGGATCATGATGCTAAGAACCCAAACTTTACAGAAGAATGGTTTCTTTCTTGAATAAGAAACTTGATGATCTATAGAGAGAACACTGGCCTCAAAGTCAGAAAACTCGTATTTCAGTTCTCAGCTCTTCCTCTGATTCACTCATTTTCTGATCTTTAGCCGTTCTGGTAATGATTCCAGCCCACTCCCAGTTCTGTCAAACTGAGGACAGGGTATCATAATGTGTATACTCCCTGAGCTATTAGGAAGGCAGGAGCTATGAGTAATATGAACATAAAGTCAATCAATCATATCTACTCATTCACTATAGCTTCTAATCTGAAAGAAAATATTAAACATAGATTATGGAATCAGATTAGCACAGGTGTTAAGGACCTGCTCTGTTGCTTTTAACTGAGTGAACTTGAGCATGTTCCTTAACCTCTCTGACACTCAGTTTCTTTATCAAAGAAGAACAATAAAACAGTACCTTCTTCTGATATACTATGATGGGTAGGTAATTCCACACATGGGGAGCATTTAGCACAATGCCTGACATCCAGTAAACACTCAGTGAATGGCAACTTTCAAACTTATTTAAATTATTAATAAATAATAATAATAATGTGCAACTGAGTGAGTGCTCATAAACATCCTGAATGACCTGGCTTGGAAGTCTCAGTGAAGAATAAATTAAAGAGAAAATGCTGTACGAGCAATGAAGTTGTGATAGAATGAAGTGTAGATGAGAAGAAATGCCACTGTTTGGAGGGTGTGGCATGTGGAATTGCTTAAGAAATCTTTCAAACAAGGAACCTTAGAAAATGGAAATTATTTGACAGTTGCTAGAACTGTTATGTGACAGTATTTCCTGACTTCTTTCCCATGTACTGCAAAAAAGCAGGTGGGAGATAAATTTCTTTTTCCTTTTCAATAGAATTCCCTTTTTTTCCCTTCCAGTTTTCTTTCAGGAAAGCGAACCTTCTCTCCCGCTGAAGAGTGGATCCTAGTATGTCTGAGCCAATCAAGAATTCCCTTTGCCAATAAATTCTTTTAGTTATGGCTCCCTCAAAATGAGAGGTTGGCTAGGGAAACTTCTCAGAAAGAACTTTTCTACAAGTTTCTATTTCACTCTTAAGTTCAGGAAGAGGCATTGTCTCTTCTGTTAGATCTAGTTTTATCTACACATGAAACCTGGAGCTATGTGGCAGCATCTTGTGACCACGAGGAGAGCCCACCTGAGTAAAGCTCCTGTGCTGAGGATGGTGGGGTCTAAAAGCCAGAGCAGAAGCTTTTTCTAATACACATGCTGAGCAATTCTTCTGAAATCAGCTTCACACAAAATGGGTCCTGATATTGTATGTGTTTGTACCTGTTGTAGTCTTCCAATAGCGATAGCATAGTCCCTGTGTTATTTTTAGTCATTACCTGCTTGAGGGCCAATCATAGAAATTAGCTTTTCTCTTCAGGAGGCAAATTATCCAAGGGAGTGGAGGCTAGCTCTAGTAAATTAGTGACTGAATAGAAAGAACAAAGTATTTCTGTAGCCTGAATACCTGGATCGTGTGTATAGGATAATGTGATAGAGAGGATGCGTGTGTGTGTGAGTGTGTAGAGAGAGAGAGAGAGAGAGAAATTTTGGCAAATACAAGATCTTATCACAGGACTACGCTAAAAAGGAAGCATACTGTTGACATGTTGAAGTGCTTTGATTTATTTTTGTTTTATCCCTGCAATTTGCCCCAAGACAAATTCGAACTTATTTTTATTCCACGGTAACTTAAGAAGAAGAACCCTGAGGGAATAATTTATTCTTCTCTATCTTGGTAATATTGTCTAGTAAAACCTAATAGAGAGAACTTACTCATTCCCTTTCAGAATAGGTGAGAGCATATACATACTTCCAGCCCCGACTTCACAGGTGAGAGACAGAGAAGTTTAAATACTTTACTGCCTAGTGAGAAATGGAATCCAGTGCAGAAACACAAGAAGGATACTGTCCATTTTTGCATACTAGCATGCTACTCTCCAGACTCAGATATAACAAGAAAGATTTTTTTTGAGTTTTAGAGACTTAGCTGAAGGGAAATAGAGAACACCTTATAAACTCTGCCTAAATGACAAACCTCTGGATGTCTGTGGAGTGGACTAAGTTTTTGCTATTTTTCTCTATAGGTACAATCATGTTTCAGGCCAGGAACTGGGCAAGTTTCTAAGCTCTGTTCATTAGAATGGTAATTTTAGAGAATTATACTTAGAAAGAGGGATGAAAAAACTTAAGGTGTGTGGTTTCTAAGTTCTCATCAATGGCTATGACAGTAGTAGCTCATCCAATCATGAATCAAACCACAAACCAATACTTTCAAAAGAAGACTACCAAACCAACCATTTAGTGTTATAGAAACAATGGTTCCCAGTAAAAACACATCCCTCTAGGGGTTGTGTGGGAAATATACGAGTACAATTTTGGTTGTTCCAAGGTTTGAGAGTATCTGTATCTTGTGCTCCTAAGCACATATGAAATCTACTGACTCCTTTAATATGAATTTTAGTTTAGTGCTTAAACATGCAAATATCGAAATGCACAATATGTTGTAATAAGTGACTTTCATCTATTAGGGTGTATGTATTTATTTAAATGATATGCTGATGTGTTATATCATCTATGAATCTCATTTCAGAATAGTAAGAGGGTGTTGCAAAATAAATGGCTGATTATCACTGTTTTACACAAAAAGAAAACTTTCTTGTGGTTCAACAGAATTTTTCTAGTTTACAACTAGTTGATTTAGGGTTGTGTAAGTACAAGCTTTTTCCTTTCAGAAAGCATTTCATCAGTGCCAGCTCCTTCCAACTAAAAAAAGCACTTGAAGAAAAGAAAATTCATTAACCGGAAAATAATTTAGTAATGATTCAGTGGAGAACTGTCATATTAGAAGAAGAATTTAGAGAACATTTTTGTATGTTTCTGGATGATTTACTTATCTGTTTCATGATTTACTTCAATAAATGCAAATGTGTATTTACCTCATGTGAAAATTTCCCTTTTCCCAGGTTATTTTTTGTAGGAGGTTTGTTTCTTAAGCTGTGCTTCTTGGTTACCACTATTTAAAAGATCTGAAATCTGCATTTAATGTGTAATGCTGGGCTAGTTTTATTTAAAAAAAAATGCACTGTAGTAAAAACTGCCACCTCAATCTTTTCTGTATGGTTACAAGAAAGTGCTGGCCTCTTCTGGGCATAGGTTTGGAGCTCACTTCTTAAAGGACTTTAATCCTGCGGTTACAAGACTTTCTTGAGTGTTGCTTTCATGAGCAAAGAAAAAGAATGCATTTCCAGGGCTGACATAATAAGGTCGGGTTGACCATTTTAGTTATGATGTAATGAACCACAAATTCTGTATGTGCATACATGTGGGAGAAAGTCAATTTTTCATGCTTTGTAGAGCCCCAAAATGGTGTTAAAATGTAAATATATTATCTGTGAAGCACAATTCATTATGAAAATTCTCCCTTAGGCTTATTCTAGTACAGCTTACTTAGAAAATTAACCTTGAAACTGAACAACAAAGACCGAACCATATTGCAAATAAGTTGAGGTTGAAGTGAGTGTCCATGGTCTATTCTCTAATTTTGAGGTAAACTGGAAAAAGTGGAATAAAAATCAAGGGTTTATCAAGTGATGGGGTAAAGTGAGCAGTTCAAGATGAAGTCTATCAATAGAAAACACACATGAGAGATCAGTTGTGTAAGAAAGTGCTTGTGACTTTAACTTTGACAGTGGGAAATTCCCAATGTCAGGTAGATTTCTGGGGATCACCAACCCACGCCCTTATTCTGAAATTAAATGGTACTGGAAGCATAACTACACAGCAGCAAACTGCGGTGCTTCTGTGGCTTGGTGCTGCAGAGGCTCTATCGCTGACCATTCTTGTGCTGTGACACTTTTTCTTAGAAATGACGGGGAAAGTACTGGGGCCCTGGAACAGCCCCTTCACTTTTACTGGCAGCTGGTAATGTCTTTCAGAATCAATGTATAAGTTGTTCTGGTCGTGGAAATAGATACATGATTCACATCTTAAATGTATGGACTAGTGCACTGATTGAAAATTTCTATAGTATTAAGTATGGTTCCTTTCTTTGTCAAGCCTTATAAATCATGTAACTTGGCACCACTTATGCAAATCACTAAAATCACAAAGCTCTGTTTAATGAGGATGACCATCAATGTTATATACCACACTTGTAAAAAATAAACACACAGTGTCATGTAGGGAAAAAAAGAGGGAAGATGGCGCCATTGTGAAAGTTCCTATTCCTACGGAAGGCACTGTGCTGGTCTTGGCACTCCCTATTAAGGAAGGATGTCACCTCAGAATCCTTCCAAAAACAGAGTTCTAAAAAGCCACTAGCAATCCATTCTTGACACATGCAATGGCACACTTCTTTCTGTACACATTAGGGCATCCCTTTTAAATATTCACATATGGATGAAACCAAGAGTATAAAGGAACCCCAACTTTACCTGGAAAGATGCAATAAAGAATACAGAGAATTGCCTACTATATTGTTATTTTTTAAAATATGTTTTATTGATTATGCCATTATAGTTGTCCCATTTCCTCCCCTTATTCCCCTCCACCCTGCAGTGACAATTGCCTACTATTTACAAAGCTTTCATACTGGAAGTTATGTTAACCTTTCAGCTCATCCATAGGACCAGCATCCTCAAATTGAGGTTTTCTTAAGCTAGACCAAGGAGAAAAGGTTAAGTGATATAACTTATTTAGTATGTCCAAGATTTCTGTGACAGAACAAGAGGAAGAGAGGAAAATGATCTTTAAGTCTGTAGCCACACACATTGAGAGCCCAGTTAATCTCAGAGGAAACAAAAGTCAAAACAAAAATGTGAAATCATTTTGCAAGGAAAATCATTTACCATTTGTACTTTCAGACAATATATAATGATGCAGACACAGTTGCCTAATCTATCATTTTGTATACAGGGAAATCAGGTTTGCTATTTAACAATTAGATTTTTTGAAAACATGCTGCAGATATCCAGTTTATTGGTAGTATTCTCTTGTAAACACCTTGCAATTTGGATACTAACTGAGAACTTTTGCCCTAATATGGGTTTTCTTAAAAAGCACCTCTGGATACTGCAAATAGAAAAAAATCTCAGTGTTTGACTATGGACATGACTATGAAATGAGAAACATCTCCCTTGCTTTACTCTATTGGAAAGCAAAGCTTCTCAAAACAAATAAATACCTTATATCTACCATGTCTCCCCTTGAGTCTTCTGACTCAGTTTCTGAAGTAAATGGATGGATGGTGCTTTTGTGCTCCTTCTCAGCTTTGCTGATATAAGATGTGCTGCAGAAACTGAATTTCACAATTTTGAGTAATTCAATCTATCAGTGCAGGAGCACAAAAAGCCTAGAGCCTTCTGAGAGAAGCAAAATAGAAAATGCCAGAAGTCTACCTACCCTATGGCAGATTTACAACTTGGTGTCTGGTGAATCTTTAGATTAACAGTCTCCAAACCCTATTGTCTAGACCTGGCAAAGACAGAAGATTAATGTCGACAGGGAGTCTGCCCAGGCTGGATGTTGGAAATACAGATACCACCTTAGACTGGGCTATAGATTAAAGAAGTTTGCCATTTAGATAGACCCTGGAAGGAAATCTGGAAATTAGGGAGAGGCATCCATGCCAGGAGTGAAAAGGCAAGGCCCAGTAAAGAAAAAGGAGGTGTGCGAGTACTCAAGTGAATGAGACCACAACAATCTCGTATTTAACCTGGGCAGCTCCTGTCCTGTGGATTATAGTTAATTGGACATGAAGGCAAGAATAGGTGTAGATTTCATGTCTATGTTACAGTCTTGTCAGTGACGACAGACATGATAGTCATCTCCAAGATCTCACAGGCAGAGGTAGGGCATTTGTTTACCACCATTTAGTCCCCATTTGATTGTGTGGGTTTGGAAATCAAAAGAAGTTTGAAGGGGATGTTTGGAGAAATTATTTACTCATCTCTCTTCCTCTGAGTACAATGTTTAGATGATTTACTTCTATGAAAGGCAGGAGAATTAAGATTAATTGTAAAGTGCACTCTGACTGATATACAAGCACATCCAGAACAGCCATCCATGGTCAGTTGTTCTAATTTTTGACTGGAAGGGTCAAAATGGATATGGGTTTCTATGGGCTATAAGTCACCCCTGGTTTGACTTGTTCTTCCATCCTATTGCTTACTAATTCTTCTTAGTTAATTTGTTCGTTTGACAAGTACTGCTTTCCCATTAGTTCTGATCATGTTACTGGGTATTAAAGACCTTACTGCCTGCTGAGTGTGTCTCACCTGCTGCCATTTTGGCTTCCTTACATTCTGTTCTCTACACAAAATGTGAACTCCTTAAAAACACAAACCAGAACGGATGATACCTTAATCAAGATGCTCTAGTGGCTCCCCTTATATTTATTTTATTTATTTTAAATTTTATGTTATTTTAATTGTTGTTCTTCTACAGTTTTCTTCTACTCCCATCCCAGCCCCTCACCCCAGCCCTCCCCAGTTCCCTCCCATTTCCACGCCCCCTAGTTTTTGTCCATGTGTCTTTTATACTTCTTACTCTAAACCCTTCCCCTTTTCCCCTGACATTCCCTCCCCTCTCCTCTCTGGTGACTGTCAGCCTGTTCTCAATTTCAGTGTCTTTGGTTATATTATACTTATTTGATTAGGTTCCTGTTAAAGGTGAGATCATAGGGTATTTGTCTTTCACTGCCTGGCTTATTTCACTTAGCATACTGCTCTCCAGTTCCATCCATGCTCTCTCGAAGGGTAGGAGCTCCTTCTTTCTTTCTGCTGCATAGAATTCCATTGTGTAAATGTACCATAGTTTTTTGATCTATTCATTTACTGATGGGCACCTAGGTTGCTTCCAACACTTGGCTATTGTAAATTGTGCTGCTATGAACATTGGGGTGCATAGGTTCTTTTGGATTGGTATTTCAGGGTTCCCAGGATATAATCCTAGCAGTGAAATTGCTGGGTCAAAAGGTAGATCCATTTTTAGTTTTCTTAGAAAATTCCATACTGTGTTCCATAGTGGTTGTACCAGTCTGCAATCCCACCAACAGTGCACTAGGGTCCCCTTTTCTCAACAACCTCTCCAACACTTGTTGTTTGTTGCTTTGTTTATGATGGCCATTCTGACCAGCGTGAAGTGGTATGTCATTGGGGTTTTACTTTGCATCTCTCTGATAACTAGCGATATTGAGCATCTTTTCATGTGTCTCTGGATCCTCTGTATGTCCTCCTTGGAGAAGTGTCTGTTCAAGT
>PVKU01007119.1:0-20645 GCA_004027475.1 Anoura caudifer
AATTTCCTCTGGTAGCTTTCCACTCAGCTTCTACAGTACAAACTTTCGGTTAAAAATGAATAAATTCTGAGGATTTAATGTGCACTCAGGTTGACTAGAATCAATAACACTGTGTTGTGTACTTGAAATTCGCCGAGAGAGTAGATCCTGTGTTCCCACCACACACACAAAGGTTAACTATGAGAGGTAATGGATATGTTAATTAATTGATTGTGGTAAATATTTCATAGTGTATACACTTACCAAGTCATCATGTTGTATTCTTTAATATACATAATTTTATTTGTCAATTTACCTGTCAAAAAAGCTACAAACGAACATCAGGACGTTACCATTACCAGTTTTCAGAAGCCCCTTCCAGTTGCTTCCCTCAAAGGGACAACCACTACCCTGACCTCTAACCTCCTGGACTAGATTTTGAACTATATATAAATGATACCTAGTAGTTGTGTAGAATCACACATGTAGACACATATGTGCTCACATATTTCCTATAAGTAAAAAATATAAATATATATGTGTAAACACTCATACACATTTATACTTCTAGATTTTTTTGAGGGGAGGGGTTGCCAGTTGTGTTTCTGGCTTCCCAAGTTATTCATTTAAATTTGTTGGTATTTCCTCCTGATAGAAATTGATTGTATAGGAAGTGCATGCATGTATTACTCATTTACTTCTAAGGACTGGTCATAGAAGCGCAGTTATCTAACACAGAAACTTTTGTTACAGGTCCAGTGGCATTGCAGAGCACGCATGGTTGCAGGAGCCAACTTTTACATTGTTGGGCGAGACCCCGCTGGCATGCCCCACCCGGAAACGGGGAAGGATCTGTACGAGCCAACTCATGGCGCCAAGGTGCTCACCATGGCCCCCGGCCTAATCACTTTGGAAATAGTTCCCTTTCGCGTCGCAGCGTACAACAAAAAAAAGAAGTGTATGGACTACTATGACTCGGATCAGTAAGTTTTACATTCGCTGCTGCACAAATCTATGAAATACCTCGTGTTTTAAGCTGCTTCTGGGGCTTTAATGTGTTGGCTCCTTTTAAAACAACTTTGCTGACGACAAGTTTCGTTGTATTCATTTAAGAGAAAGGCAAATCAAGGAAACTCATTTCTTCATACTCTGGAAGTTAGAAATAAAAATGAGTCTGGTCGCATGGTTCATGATTACAGGAATTTTGTTGTGAAGTACTTAAGGGCAGTATTGACGTTTCTGTGTCTGCGGTGTTTATTGTACCTTACTGAGCATACAGAAGTGTCCAAGGACGTAGTGATGATTATTACTCTGCTAAAGCCCACAGCACCTGTGCCATGAGAAAGAGTCTCATATTCTTGCAATCACTATGTGACAGGCACTCCCCTAATTATTTTACAGATATAATTTAATTGTTCCCTATAACAGTCTTAAGAGGTAGGTGCTGATATTATCCCCGTTATATAGACCAGTAGTAAGCTGAGGCATGCAAAGGTCAAATAATTGTAAAAGGTCACAGAACTGGTAAGTGGCAGCCCAGCAGTTGAACCTAAGCACAGTGACCCCACAGCTGGTGCTCCTGAACACTAAGAGTGCAGCTTCTTTCTTCAGAAATCTTAGAAGGAGCCACAAACTAACAAACTTTTAGTACAAATTATTGGTAGCATTGAGAATGGATTTATCTCCTTTGACTGACCAAGTTGTATTTCTGTCTGTAGATGATACATACCAGTAGGTACTGCACTCTATAATTTAGATGGGCAAGGTGAGGCTTTAGAATCAGAAATCAGGTTTTGATTGCTCTTCCTGGATAGCTCAGTTGGTTAGAGCATTGTCCCAATAGGCCAACATTGTTGGTTTGATCCCCGGTCAGGGCACATACAAGAAGCAACCAATAAATGCGTAAGTGGGACAACAAATCGATGTTTCTCCCTCTCTCTCCCCCTTCCCCTCATCCCTATCTAAAATCAATAAATTTAAAAAAGGGAAGGGAAGGGAGGGGGCAATCATGGGTTCTAGCCCGTCCTTGCCATGTAACTTGGAGTCCTGTGTGATCTCTGGCCCTGTTTCTTCATCTCTAGAATGATGGCCATGCACAAGATGATTCCCTCCTGGTTCAAAATTTGTAGTTCTTCCCATGATCTGTAGTACCTTGTTATTTTTATGTCTTACTAGGTACTTGTACATGTGAGTTACTTTTTTTGATTGATGCTGTTTAGTATAATTATATCCGCTTATTTAGTATACCTGCTTTAGTGCAGATTATAATTTATGTTCAGCAAATAGAACCAATAATTATTTTCATTTATGTTTTATCAGTGTCACCTCTATTGACCAGGTACAAATTGAAAATTGGCCATAATGACCTTTAATCTAAGAGCTCTCATTCTTTTTTCCATGTAGTTGACAGTTGACTCTGTGCTCAGGAATGATATTGACCTGACCTTGACCCTGGGTCTTCTTTTCTTGTGGGCCATTTTGTAATGGTGGGGACAAGACAGCAAGAGAAACCTTATTAAAAATTAAAACATCTCCTGTTTTTAAAAGGGACATAAGTGTATCATTTAATTTCTTTGAGGTAAATGAAATTTGTCTAGATAAAAAAAAAGACTATTATCAGAGGAACTTGTTGGCTTCTCATTTAATGACATAAATAATTCTGGAAAAAGTACAATTTTAGATGATAGAAGGCTTCTCTGAGTGATGAACTGTAGCTAAAATGCAGGAAAATCCTGAGTCAATGAAGAGAAAAGGCTTACGTAATTGGTGCGGGCAAGCGTGAAAGGGCTAAGTGTTCCCTATGGCCTGGGTGTGGAATTCGAGAGTGGAGCAATTCTAGACTATTATTTTTCTGAACATCTGAAATATGGCCCAAATTCTAATATACTTCTGAGCCACACCATGAGATGCATTTGCAATAAACCACATTTTTTACCCTTATACAAAATCAGGGCTCGCCAGCACCTAGAAATAGTTCTGAATCATGGCATGTTTTGTTTTGACCTAAAAACGTGTGTGTGCATGCCTGTGTATATATTGTATATACGTACAGGGTGCGGCAAAATCAGGTTTACAGTTGTTTGTATGGAAAATAATGCAATAATTAATAACTGATAATGCAAGAATAAACTGTTTCACATACTCACAACGGTAAACCTACTTCTGCCCGCCCTGTGTACACTCACATATACACATGTACACACTACGATTTCACTGTCAAAAACGAGCAGCTATAAGAGTGGTGTGCTGAGAGTTGTAAATAGACTATTTCTACCAAAGAGATGCCTTAGAAGCTTTAAAAAAATGCATTTTAAGAAAAATATGGTAAACCTTTAATCATATGACCGGAAAAGTTGATTGAAAGTGAAAATATAAGTTAAATATTAGGGAAAGTGAAAAAGTTTCGAGTATAATTTTGTCCTTTTGTGGTTACATTATCTAGGGTCACCCACAGAGAGTCTAACTTAAAGTGAGTAGTTCCCCCCCCCCCCCCCCCCCCCCGTAACTGCAGTTTCACTTTCTGCCATTTTGGTTACCTTGCTGTGACCTCAGGCCCAAAAACATTAAAGATAAAATTTCAGTAATAAACGGTTCCAGGGTTTTAAACTGCATGCCACCCTGACTAGTGTGATGGAAGCACACCATCTCATCTGCCCTGCCTGGGCATGTGCGTCATACCTTGGTCCAGCGTATCTGTGCTGTATATGTTTCCTGCCTTCTGGTCACTCAGTAGCCGTTGGAATGACTGCTGCAGAATCACAGCGACATGTTCAAGTACCACTTGTTTTACTTATAATGGCTCCAGAGTGTGAGACTAGTGATGCTGGCGATTCTGATATGCCAAAGAGAAGCTGTAAGGTGCTTCCTTTGAATGAAAATGTGAGTATAGTACACTAATAATATAATTTGAAAGAGATCAGGTCTGCATAGCTTTTATTACAGTAGATTGTTCTAGGTGTTCTGTTTTATTATTAGCTATTGTTAATCTTTTACTGAGCCTAATTTATAAATTAAATTTTGTCATAAGTATGCATGTATAGGAAAAAACATGGTATACAAGGTCTGTCCAGAAGGTATCCAGTCATGTAATATGAAAAATAGAGACATTTATTGAGGAAGATACAAGATATAGGAAAAATTGTACATAGGACAATGATGCCTCAATCCCTTTCAAAGTAGTCACCTTGGGAGTAGTGACTACTTTGGGAATAGTCATACAGTTCTCCCACTTGCCATCAGCTGCCCCATTGTATTTTCCTGAATCTCATCAATGGCCTGAAATTTCTTCCCTTTCAAAGGTGATTTTAGTTTTGGGAAAAGACAGACATTGCAGGGTACTACATCTGGGCTGTAGAGGGGCTGAGTCACCTGGGTGATTCGATGTTTTGCCAAAAAACTCGGCATAAGGCATGATGCTTGAGCAGCCATGTTGTGATGAAGCTGCCAGTCTCCAGTTACCCATAGCTGCGGCCTTCTGAATCATCCTGGTATTTTCCATGGAGGAATATTCAAGCTTAACACAAAATATGATGCAGATTTATTGTTCTACTCACTCAGTCATTTTGAATGTGACAGCCACACAGTGCACATGCTCACTCAACAGCGTCTATCACCCCCACTGACTAGTACAGCGAAGTTGTCATTGTTCGTGTGTGTGCATTCCAGTCCACTCTCCTTTATTGCCAGGGGACATTGATATGCAAACCATTCTTGTTATATTAACAATGGCTGGACTTTTTCCAGAGAGACCTCATATGTGGGCTTTGGTACTGTCTAAGGTTTCAGGCACCCACTGCAGGTCTTGGAATATATACCCCTCAGATAAGGGGGAAACTACTGTGCTTAGTCTGGGGAGGAGCCTACTTTGGATATTCTTTTGAAAGCTCCCAGCCTCGCCATTTACAAGTTTATAAAACATAGTGTCAGAGATGGAATGCTGGGCCAGGCAGCTTTTTGCTTCTCACCCAGCATGCAGTTTATTTGTTTAATTGTGTACAAGATGTTTTAAAAGTAATGATCAGTCACATATAGGGTGAGGAGAGAAAAACAGAATCATTCAAAGTAGTGGCCAAATATTTAAAACTTAGATGAGTTTCCATTATTATGAGTTAAGGAAACAAAACTAAACAGTTGGAGCTTTTCTTTTACATGTTCCTTATGCCGACATGTTCCGTTACTGTGGCTTCTTTGCATGATCGGCTGATTTAACCACGCGCGGGGCTCTGAGACCCATCTGTATGTACTTAGTTGACTGATGTGCTGGGAGGCCCTTGATAACTTTCATGTTTTCTGTGTAGTGTTGCTTTAAGTCTGTCTTTTAATCATTCAGAAGTTAAATAATTACATCAGTTTTCATAAGATTTTCCAATGATGAATTCTATATTAGTTGCATAAGTGGCTCATTTTCTTGGAATTTTTTTGAGTTAGCAGATCTTAATAAAATGTAACTTGGGAAGCTTTAAAACTGACTTAGTTTTCTAAATTTTTATATTGTGTTCAAATATGATTAAGTTGATGGGAATATGTTGGAAAGTGATTAAAATTTTATAGAAAGACGATAGTCTTTGATGCGGTGAGAAAACAGTTATTAATTATGCACATGTGAGGTTGTCTTACGTTTGATTAATGGCTGTTAGTCAGTGCCAACTTTTATGCAATTGATGATTTTGTAGCTTTTGATTTGACTAAATACCAGTGTAAGACAAGGCTTAGGGACAAAGAACCAGCTTCATAAAAATTTCAGGCAAGATATTGTTGATAGGAATTATGACAAAAATCATCTGTTTATACTTAGGAAGTTAAGTAGGTTCATATTAACTATAATAGTGACTCAAGGAAATTGTTTTAGGACTACAAGCTTAAAGCCCATTCTTTCAGATGTTACAAACTTTTAGAGATACTTTGTTGTGTAATTTTTTCTCATAAATCTTTTTAGTTGGGTAAGTGCAAGATTAGGGTTCCCATTTGAACCTCAGCTAACAAAAAGAGAGCACACAAGTGAGAGTGCCTTGTGGAGCGGGGTGAATGCAAGGCAGTGGGTGCAAGGGTCTGCCTGTCCCACTTAGTGCCCCCCCCCCCACCCGTTTCTCTTACAACCATGGCTGTCATTTTCTGTACCTGTGCCTTCAAATTATGCTCTGTGGAGATCCAGCTATGGTCTCTCCTGACTGTAGGGCTGTGCTGTACCCACAGGCACTGGTATTGTTTACTGTAAAGAGTTCCAGGAGGACATAGTCACAGTTATATGTCTCGTGCATTGATTTTTTTTTTCCTTCTGTTATGCCACTTAGCAGAGCCTTGGCTCTGTTGACATTTGGAGTCACCTAATTCTTCGTTAGGGGGGCCCATCCTGTCCACTGTTAATAGAGATCCCCAGCCTCTGGGCCGTGGACTGGTACTGGTCCGGGCTGGTGAGGAACTGGGCTGCACAGCAGGAGGTGAGCTTGAATGTAATGTGCTTGACTCATCCTGAAATCATCCTCCCCACTCTGGTCTGTGGAAAAAAATTGTCTTCTACGAAACAGGTCCCTGATGCCGAAAAGGTTGGGGTCCATTGCTGTATACAGTGTTGGCCCTGGGAAAGGGGAGAAGGGATAAGGCAGCAAAATCTCCAGCAAGAATCATTGGCTTACAACAGTATTGACATATTTGGGTACCTTATGCTCTTCTTCATTATTTCATCATTATTGACAAATCCAAAATTAGGCATTCCTTCAATTTTCCTCTGTGGCTGCTTTTTCCTTTCATATTGGAGCTGATCTATGCATTTTCAGAGGACTAGAAATCCTAGCTTCTAAATAAATGAGGATAGTCACATGTGACACAAAGTAGAAAGCAAATAACAGAACAAAGAAATCCGGGTGACAAATAGAAAGGAAATTTTTTGATATAGTTAGGTCAGTGCCCTTGTTATCTAAAATAACAAGGATTATAACTTGGATTCACTTAATTTTCTTGGTTAACTTGTAAATAATTAAGCTGTTTGGGCTACAACTTTTTAAAAACCCTTTGCAAATATATTCTTTCTGTCTGTATAACCTCCTGCCTTAGATGCAGGCCTTATATAGGAAGCTGCGTCCAGGGATGTCAGTGTGCCACTCGGAATAGTCCAGGACAGTCTGCTGAGAGGGAGCTCAGCCATGTGCCTCATCCCAGACAGTTTTATTTGGTGATGGGCAACTGAGAGCTATTAGGAATAGTTTCTTGAAAATTGGGATCCTTTTTTGAGTAATCAGAGGCTTGTTAGAGCAGCAGATGAAAAGTGATGCGCCCTTTTCTAGTTGAGAGCACAGAAACCCAACATTCTGCCCATCAAGATCCATGTGGATTCTTTAGAAACCTGTCCATTGGCACTCAGTTAAAAATCCCCATTCTCAAGCTCAGAGATATTAGAGAACAAATTGGTAGTTGCTGGACTGGGGAGAGGGTGGGGGGGAATGGATGAAGTTAGTCAAAAGGCACAAACTTCCAGTTATAAAATAAATAAGTCATGGGGATGTCATGTACAGCCTGGTGACTATAGTTAAGAATAGTACTGTATTGCATATTTGAAAGTTGCTGAGCAGGTAGTCCTTAAAAGTTTTCATCACAAGACAAAAACTGTGTTTTGGGTAACCATGTATGATGACAGATACTAACTAGACATATTGTGGTCATTTCCCAATACAGATAGCCAATCATGTTGTACACCTGAAACTAATATGATGGTACATATTAATTGCACCTCAATAAAAAAACAAAAAGCAAACAAAAAATACTGGTTTTCTGTACTACAGTGCATCATAGACTCCATCATCCTTTATAGTAAAGAAAATGGACTTGATGGTGGTGACTTCAGGAGTTCAATATTTGACTGAATGTCTGATTGAAGCTGTTCCCTAATCTTAGGAAGATATGATGAATTAAGGATTTGGGTTAATTAGTTTCTGATAATTAAATGTTTTGTGTATTTCAGTTGGTCTTTGGTTTGGAAATAAAAGTCATTAAATTTGTCATGTATGATTTCAACCATTGCTTTTTAGTTTCTAGAAAGTTAAAAATAGCTATTTATCTATTTTGAAAAGATTTTTTTTTACCTCATTCCTAAGAATTCGTAGGTTTTTGATGTACACTGTATTATATATAAGTTGCTTTTAAGTTGGATGAAAAGTTAAAGAGATCCCAAATAGTTCATTAGATTCACATGTAAGTTACCATCAGTATTCTTAGTTAGATTAGTGAAGAAATTCTCCTTTGCCTGTCATCTAGTTAGCCTTTTTTAAAAGCTGGCCTAATTGAATGTGCCCCATTAGAAGATACAGGAGAAGGGCTGTCTGCTGAGCCCAGCCTCGTCAACGTGAACAGCTTGTGCTGGTGGCTCTGATGGCCGTCTGTGTGGGCCCAGACGAAGGTGGTTGTAAAGATTTGAAATCTCCAGCAAGCAGCCAAGAGTTATGATACGCTGGAGTTGGTTAAGATGCTGGCCACGTGTGGTGTGTCCCACATGGGACAAGATGCTGGTCCCACAGGGTCCCACACAGTCTGCTGGATGGTCTGGTTTTTCCCCTTCCTGCTGTTTGAATCCCCTCCCCCACCCACCCTTCTTTAAGAGCAAGCGTTCTTTCAGCTGTGGATTATAAGAATGTGTGGCCAAGTGGTTTTGAGAAAGGAAAAAAAAAAACAAAACATACTTGTGTTTCTTTTTTCAGGTGCCATGGGGAGATTGGTTTACCAGTAAAATTAGATGGTTTAATTAGAGTTGCTTTGTAGTCAAAGCCTAATGTCCTTTTTTCAGTAGCCTTTTCTGCTTCCAGCAGATTCCTGATTATTCACAGGTGAAGTTCAGAGCTAATTTCAGATCATTCCTGGAATGCCTGTTTTGTTTAATTATTTCTATAAAAAGATAGCCACTTAAATATATAATTGTTAATACTATGATTTGATTATGGATAGTAATTCTTGTGTCAAGCCCTTGCACCTGACTTCTGATAAAAAGCAAAATCCTTATGTGACAGAAGTACAGTGATGAGGCAAAGGGGGAAATAAACGTGTTTTTCGTGGCCAGGGTGGAGTAGAACCACCACCATGTGGAAGCAGAAACTCTAGTTTCATGTGATGAAGAAGAAATGCCTGTGGCATGTGGGGCAGATGGAGTGTGAAATAGCGTCAGGGAAAGAGGTACCCAGGGACCTTGGCTTTAAAATGCAATTTCAGAAGGAATGCAAGCAGACTTCTGGATTTCAGACAGCTTGGCATTCTGGGGAAAGAAAGGACTTCAATTATTCTGGCTTTTTTCCTTTAATCAAAAAGTCAAGACAAAATCATGCAGCAGCTGCTGCGCTCTTGCGTCTTTCTTGCATCTTTCCCATTGCCTCAATGAAAAGTACTTTATGCATGTCACATAGACTTTCTTTTTTGAAGTCAAAATTTAAAATTTACAAGGCCAGAAAGCTCCAGATTTGTATTTTTCCTCAATGAAGCTTATTTAGGGAGTTGGTAAGTGAAGTTCCTAAAGAACTGAAACATTCAGTTGATGTTTTATCAAATGGTTCTCAGCTAAACTAATCGATTTTACATCAGGCTGCAGCAAGGATTTTGAGATAACAATTGGACACAGACCTGGACCCGGCAGCTCCCTCGACTTTGTGTGAGGCTCGGCTTTGGTGACCCTGTCAGGAGAAACCTCTCTGGCTTGGAGAGAAGTTGATTGTGTTGCTGGATTCTGCAGTATTATCAATTCATTCCCACACAGCTTCGTGTTACCCTCAGAAGTCAACCTTATGTCTTTGCGGAAACATTAACACCTCCCCTTCTTCTATGGGTAACTTCAAATCATCACTGTTTCTTCTTTTCTTCATTCTTGACCCTCCTCCTTGTCAAAGCTCCTTTCCTTGTGTTCTTTATTCCAGACCTTCTCCATTTTTTGTTTCTCTCCTGCTTCCTCTCTCCTGGCTTTCATGCTCCTTTGTTTTTCATTCTTGCCATTTGTTTTCTTCTGCCTATACACTCATTAAGACCTCCCTTTTTCTAGGAAAAAAAAATCACATCTTTTCTCCATTGAGTGTCTCTGCCATTTTACCATTTCATGTTTTTCTCCATCCACTGAAACTCTTAGATTCAAGAAAATTTGAATCCTGATTTGTAAATCCAGTGTTTTGTGTTTTTTTTCCTTCCTTCATGGTCATCTTTTTTAGCTCCTGTTTGTCCTTAAAAATTTTTAATTTCTCCCTTGACTTTCATATAATCATCCTGGTTTTCTTGCTTTTCCTTTGACAAATACTTTTTCTGTTGAGCTTATCTGTTTTCTCAAATTCAGTTTTTATTTTAGGGTTGATAAACTTACAAATTATGTTTCTAACCCCAGTCTTTTCTGAATTTTTGTGAAATCGCTCATAGTCTTGCTTCTTTTCTAGGCCCGTCCCACATGCAGCCATTTCCTTTTTCTCACATTATGTCTCAGTCACTTCTGTGGTCGTTCTCGTGAGAGAGAGACAGACGGTCGCTCACGTCGTGCATCAGCTGTGGTGATCTGCCCATGTGCACATGGAACAGATGATAGGAGTGGGGGATACCCTCTAGATTTAAACTGTTTGAACCATCCTGCTTTAAAGCATTACCTGTTACCCTTTCCTTCTCATCAATCATCTTTGAGAATCTGTACAGGCATTTAAACGATGTTTCACCTAAGAAAATGGGAGCTGTTAAAAACTGAGTTGAATGTGTATACGATGAGTGTGTGTGTGTGTGTGTGTGTGTGTGTGCATCTTCTTGCCTCTATGTAATGCAGTGAATAGAAAGAGCAGAAAGGGTGACTAGGGGAAGATGTCACATGTCTGAATTACAGTAGTGCCTTCTTGATATCAAGAGATAGAGCATTAACATGGATATTCCAGTGATTGATTAAATGTGTCACATGAATTTATATTCATATCCTGTATGTATAGCATTCTAGAATAAAACTTTCAGACATCTTTTAGAGACATCTGGGTCTTCATTAATGACTGGGTACCTCACTGCGGAGTTAGGAAGGTTATAATTGGGACCAGCAGTGGTGAATCTAAGAGGCAGAACTAGCTCTAGGACCAAGAGTCAAGGTGATTTTAGGAACTAACAGTAGTGTGAGGTAAAGGGGCAGGAGGTGTGTAGAAGCTGATGGTAACAGAACCAGGTCTGAGGCTCAGAAGCTCAGTGAGCTGGGCCTGTTACTGAGCGTACGGACAGTGAAAATCAGAAAAGCAAGAGAAACCAGAGTCTGGTACAGACTCTGGGTGAGGAAATCACAGTACTTCTTTATTTCTTGGTCTGGAGCCCAGTGCTATTGAGTAGATAGCCCAAGAGCTCACATAGATTAAATGAACCAGGTTAGGAAAATGGAGTGTGGGTCCCCTGACTAGAGGAGGTGAGCGGGGTTGGAAAGAAGGCAGATATGATTATTGAAGAGATCACAAAGGGCATGTAGAAATTTCTAGTGTGAATAATCCAGGCATAGAAAGAAAGGGATGTGTAAACTGCTCAGATTAGTCACAAATCCTATGTCCCCATTTTTTGCCAGAGGATGAAGAATAGCAACTCATTTAAATCTATGAATAGTCCTGTGTTGAAGCACTAACATTTTTCTATAATATACCTTTTCATTTTTTCGTGTTTATTGAGCTCCTAATTAGAAACATTTATTGGGTTCTGAATTAGAACGCTAGTAGATCACTGGTCAGTAAGTACTGACTGACTGCGTTCTGCCTCTGTAGCTCTGTTCTTTACTGCCTGCGTCTGTCTGCCGGTGGAGTGTGAGTTCATAGCCATCATCGCTGCCCTGGGGCCGGAGTAGGAGGCGTAACGCTTCGGCGGCAGCACGCTGTTTATCTGCGGTCGGGGTGATGTTCCAAATGGTGGGGGTTTCGGGTTAATTAAATGTTATATTATTTAAAATTATTTCAGATTGCTTTGGATAGGTATTTTTGAAAATAAGCTGTTATTACAACTATTGTTATTGATAATTTTATTATTTGATATTGATAATTGATAAAAATTATTATTATAGAAAGTTGCAGAAACCATGCTGAACAAAATCAAAAGCACCCATGACACCACTTCATAGAAGTAACTGCTATTAACAGTTGGGTGTATTTCTTTATAGCGTGAGGCTATAAAGAAACAAGCCCCATCCCTTGTATTTGACCAAGATTGCAGTGTTTTTCTGTGTGAAGTTTTGTATTGATTATTTTGGTTACTATTAATTACATCTGAACATCTTCCCCCACCCTTAGCTGTACTTTAATAATTATGTAATTCAACTCAGGGCTGTCCCATCATTTATTTAGAACCTTAAACTTTTAGGTTATTTATAATATTTGACAATCATACGCAATTTTCATATAGGTATCTTTCTGCAAAATATTTTTCTGCATCTCTAATTATTTCCTTAGTGTAGATTCCTAGAAATGTAATTATTAGTTAAAACATACCTGGTGTACCTCTAGAAGGAAAGGGCCACTTGGCAGTTTATGATTTCAGTGGATCCTCAGGTTGAATCCACAGGTAACTGAAGTGGGGAGGGAACATACGGATTCTAACAAGGAGTAAACATGGCTTGTGATCTGGTGACTTCAGTGACTCAGAACTGGTGCTGGGTGCCGGTCTGCTACCTAGTTGGTCCCCTGGTTTGAGAAAAGAGGATGAAATTGCTAGTAGACAAGTATGTGTTCTAGCCATAGGTGCCACGTACTTAATGGTGTAAGGGCTTTTGTGTGTTTCTGTATTGTGAAGATGAGAACACCACCTTTGCGGTATCTTACCGATGCAATAGGAGCAATTACTGCTACCTGCTCACTGTTGCTGTTGTGAAATTCCAGTTTTCCTCTTAATATTCCAGTACGCATTTAGCCTTTTAGATTCATCCTAAAATGTTTTGAATCTGCAGAAGTAAGTTAGATTTAATTCTCTTTTTTAAGTTCCTAGTTCTAAACTAGCAGTTGCCAGGGGCTGGAGAGCAGGGAGTGAGATGCAGGCGGCTCTAGAAGGGTGACCGGAGGGATCGTCATGGTTACGGAACTGTTTTATGTCTTAACTGTGGAGCATAAATGAACCTGCACAGGTGATAACATTGCACAGAGCTAAAGAAACATGCTGGAAAATGAACATAAATAAAATTGGGGCCCTGGGGGTAGGATAGGTAGATTGTTTCTATGCTGATATCCTGATTGTGGTATGATGTTGTAGTTTTGCAAGATGTTACTCTTGGGGAAAACTGGCCACAAGGATACATGGGATCTTGCTGTATCTGTCCTTACAATGGCATGTAAATCTACAATGATCTTGTAAAAATGTCAGTTAAGATATTTTTGCCAGTTGTGAAATTGGGTAATTTTTGACAGTGAGTGGTATTTTTGCTCAATGACAAGTTTGAAATCAGCTTGCTGTTCACAAGTACATTTTATCCATTTTTTCAATGTTTGTCTACTGTAAACAGAAGGAACATATACTTTTAAATATTTTCCTATAAATAAGTTTTTAAAAATGTGAAATAATTTTCCTTCTCTCTTTCAGCCATGAAGACTTTGAGTTTATTTCAGGAACACGAATGCGCAAACTTGCTCGGGATGGCCAGAAACCTCCCGACGGTTTCATGGCTCCCAAGGCCTGGACTGTGCTCTTGCAATACTACAAATCCCTGGAGAAAGCCTAAGCTGCTCATCAGTCCCTCCACCTTTGACACTTCGTGGAGTAACCAGAGGGGACCATGTAGTTACTGTTGGCATTTCTTTGTGGCGGTGTCTGTCTGGATACACTTCCTGAAAACAGACCATTTTCCTTAACTAGCATCAGTTTTGGTCTGCCTGTGCATTCTGTTTTAAACTAGTGTAACACACTGCTGGTTTTAGTGTATCTTTTCCACTGATTATAGTTAATATTCCTATAATACAATTTTAAAATCTTGTCTTTTTATATTATATTTATGCTTCTGTCTCATGATTTCTCTAAGCTGTTACATTAGTTGTAACCAGTAGTATACACATAGAATCTCATTTTTCATCCCTTGAGAAAAGGGAAAAAAAAAATCTACTGAATAATAAATTCAGCTAGACCTTGTTTTGGGAATTTTACAAGACATATGTAGCAATTAGATTTCTACATTGAAAACATAAACTGCTTTCTTCCTTCCTTTTGATCAGCTGCTGATTTATTATCCATTATAATCTAAAGTTTTCCTGTGATCTGTGTAAGCCCTGAATGAGCTTTCTTTATTCAATAAAATTGAACCTGTTGACTTCTTATTTATGTGACACATTCATTGTTTTGTTTACAATTTTTTTTTGAAGTTTCTGATGGAGGAGGGAAAATACAGGTTTTTTTTTTTATTATTGGAATCTAATAATTAGTTTTTAACACTGTTTCAAGTGAATTTTTAAGTTAGAAAATAATAATGCATTCTTAACCTATCCAAAAACTTATTACCCTAAATATTTCTGTAATATTCTCAAACACCCAAGTCAGTGGTTCCAGTAAACAGAGAATGATGGAGGGAGGGAGGGGAATGTCAGTTAGTCCATTTTGGAGGCAGTAACATACCAAGTGTGCTCCTTGTAGAATATCCTCAAGTTGAATATTTTAGTGAAGATGCTTGTTTAGGAGCTGGATACAATTTTGGTTGAGATGCTAGCTCTTTTAATTGGCAATCATACTTTCTATGATGACATAATCTTACATGATTTGGCCTTAAAAATTCAGCATTACAAAGAGATGGCAGGTTATCCATGTGTATAGTATGTTGTCATTAATACAGGACAGAATAAGATATTACTAGGTAAAAAAAAATAGAGGAAAAATACAAAAAAAGGTAAGAATGATTAATAGAGGGAACCAATTAGTGAGAAAGTTGATAAATAGAAAAGAAGTGGAAATGATGAGTAGATATTTTCTAGTGGATAGATAGATATGTTCACTGTGGATACTGAATAAAGTATTAGCAGGTGATTTAGAGGATATATGGATGGATATGTTGGGAAAAATTAGAGGTGATCGTTGAGGTTACTTTCTTAGCACAACATTGTCTAAATCTCTTTATTTAGGGAAGAGCTCCTTTATATAGTCTACAAAGGTGAAGGGCACCATGGATTCTCCCTCTTCAACCACGGACAGCTACGGTGTGATGGCACCTCAACTCAGCTAATTCAGAAACTGCCACCTGCAATGTTGAATGTGTAGGAAGTGATGCAGAGGTGCAGAGACAGAATAAATCATGGTTTGGTAGTGGCAGTGATAGAGTCAAGGTACTGGGGGCCGTGTGTGTCCAGTGAGGTGGCACCCGTGGCAGTTGGGTGTCCTGTGCAGAAGTAGTGTGTTATCTGGAGTAGTCCAATGTCATGAGCTTGGCCAAGTCCTCTGCCACCAACCTTTCATTCGTGACCACTTTCTAAGCTGCATTTTCTTAACACTTTCCATTCTGTAACATACCCAACAGCCTTCCCTTTCTTTTGTTACCTAAATCATCTGGGGTTGCTATTGTTTGCTACCAAGTACCCTGATCGTTACAGGTGAGATGTGAAAAAAATGTGTTTCACACAAAAAAATGTACTACTTGCTAAATTGCAAAATTTTTACAGTCAGCATGAAAAGTTTAAAATACAGAATTTGAATTTTTTTAAAAAAACTTGGCACTCAGAAAATGTCCTTTTAAAACTATGAAAATATATTCATGAGATCAAGATTAACAGCTTTTGGGTGAAATTTGATCTAAGAAGTAACTTTGTGTTCCATCGTGTAATTGTGCTTTGTGAGTCTAGTCCCCACTATGCCCCCTCTGGCCTCCAACCCACCCGAGAGGAACATGAAGAAAACCTGATTCTAGGTCCATGTGCCCTCAGCATTGGCCCTCCACTGGTGTGTTCCCGCGAGATGGGGAAACAAATGCAAGCAGCCCGTGACTGCCACCAGCCCCACAGGTTGGTATGCGTGACTTTAATCTGCAAATCTGATCTATGCAGAAGTTGTTTTTCCTCTTCCCAGTTCATCAAAATGTGCCCAAACCAATCTTTAAAACATTCAACCCTTATACCAAACCTGTCCTGCCAAGTGGTCTTGGAAATCTCAGTACCCCTTTAATCTATTCATCGGCTGGAAAAGTGAATGGAAAAATAATTTTTTTTTGAAGGAAGGAGAAAAAGAAAGTGCAATAATCTTGGCAGAAATACAGTGTTTTAAAGCTGTCAAATCTTTACTATGATAATCAAGACCACATATTTGAATTTCTAAGGGAGGAGCAATTGCATCTATCTGTTGGGAGTCAGCATTCAATTACTTTATCAGGAAAAATTCAGAAGTCATGCTTCTCACATGTGGTGTATTTTTATTAGCACATAGGTAGCCAGGGGTGTGTTGGCTTACCAAGTAAGAGACTATTTGCCTGTTGGGACCCTCATGTGTGGGGTGTATTTCTTAGAGGGCCTACAGTCCTCTTTGCTTATGTCTCCAGGATTCCATTCCCTATTGCACACAGTCTCATCCTGAATGTAATTACATATTGTATAAGGTGTGCAAAAACATCCTGCACCCAACTCCCAGTCTTTTCTGGACTGAGAAAAGCTGGCCTCACCAAAGGACTATAATTGAGTAGAGGTGTGGGAAGATTGAAGACTCCTTCTCCCGACGTCCTGTTTTCCCAGATTCTCAAGGAAAATGGCACCAGGATTTAGGGCCTAGATTTGAAGAACTCAGGAAAAGTGGACCCTTGTTTCTGGACTTGTGCCAGCACTGAGCGTCCATGGTGATCTGCCTTTGTTGACAAGGAAAACACCTCCGTTGAAATGAACTAGAACTTGGCCCTCTCTTTGCTCTCCCTGCAACAGCTCTAGCTTATCCTTGAGAAGTGCTTGTTATCTCCAAGAGCTTAACTACTCCAATTGCCCAAGAGAACTAAAGCAAACATACAGTGCTGGGTGGGGCCTTGCTGCACAATCCATTCCCCAAGAAAAAACAGCCGCGTTTGATTCAAAGGAAATCCTGAGTTACATCTGAAACAGCTGGATCCGCTGCCTGCTTGTGCCCTAAATGACTTTCAACCTCACTGTGTGGCTGTGCTATTTTGGGCCAACTAAGGGCATATATATTCTGTATAGGTTCCTATGTAGGAATTTGACTTGGGATGTGGGAAAATTCCAACGGGAAGCCAATAAAGAATTTTGAGTAAAAATTAAAAGTTTACTTATCCAGAGGTTTTGGCTTCAGCAGGGGCACAAGCTTAAGGGAGAGTATAGTTTTGAGGTTAGGTATTCAGGTTCTGAAGTCAAATGACAAATTCCTTGTTGGTTGTGTGACCTTCACCTTCATGAGGTCTTGATGCCCTTACCTGGAGTGAAGGTTATAGTTAGGAATCCATGTAGAGTGCTGCTCTAGTGTGTTTATTACTATTATTTTATTGAACGGTATAGTCTATTGACCAAGAAACACAGTGATACCAACATTTATGAGACTAGGCTTTGTAATCTCTGCTTCATGATAGCATTCTCTAACCCACTGAGCAAAGTAACTGAGTAGATAAACATGTTAGTTACAAATCTAAAGGCATTCAAAGGACAGTATTCAGCCACAAATTAATTGTTAAGCCACATTGTTTTTCCTCCCATTTTTTCCTTGTGTCCAACTTCTATGTTTCCTAGATAAAAAAAAAAAGTACGTTTTTGCAAAAGAAAAAATACACAGAGCAATATACACATTTGCCTAAAAGCAAGCATAGATAATTCAAGTGCAAAAGAAAAATTACTGAAAAAATGATAGCACTTTGGGAAAGTAGAATCAACTGGAAGATGTACCTTAGTATACGAGGAGTGAAAGATAGGGATTAGAAATAATTTATTTTCAACATCAAGTTTAATGAGGAAGATCTACTTTAATTAATGTGGTCATTAGTTATGTTAAAGCTTAATTTTTACAAGTGTTACACTTTTATATAAAAGCTGAATTCAGTTTGTTGATACTGCTGATCAAGGCATAAAATCTTAAATATATTCAGTCTTAGAACTATAAGTGGTGATTCTGTACTCGCAAATTATTTGTATCTTCTATGAATACAATAGGTATTAAGGTATTAGGAATATGAAACATAAAATTGTATGTTTTGCAGAGTTTTACACATAGGTTTTTCTTTTTCATGTTCATAGAGTCAAAAGATCTCATAGGAAAGAGTAGAATGATCAGTAAAGAATAGCGTAAATTTATCGTGAATAAATATAAACAAAATCTTAATAATAGCTTTTACTGAGTGCTAGACACTGCTAAGTGTTCAATGCTTATCACAATAACTAGCATAGTAAGGAATATTAAGAAAGGAGAAGGAAAAAACAAGATTTTAAGATGAGAATTGAAATAAAAACTAGGAGTATAACCTTTTAGAAGAGAAGTTAAAATTTAACTTGTGTGTGTGTGTATACATACATTTTCAACTTATTTGGGTAACTACCAAGGAGCACTATTGCTGTATCACATAGTAAGAGTATGTTTAATTTTGTAAGAAACTGCCAAACTACCTTCTAAAGTGGCTGTACTGTTTTGCATTTCCATAAGCAGTAAATGACGGTTCCTATTGGTCTACATGTCTGTCAGCATTTGTACTTGTCAGCCTTCTGGATTTGGCCATTTTCATGGATGTGTGGTGCTATTAGGGAATTGCCATTTGAACTGTTTTCCCAATGGCCCAGTTGTCCTCTCAAATGCTCTGAAGGGAGGCCGGGCAGGGTTAGGGTTCACAATGTGGCTCTTACCAAACAGTGGCTCTCTTGTAGTGATTTCAAAGAACGTTCAATAATGATTGATGGCAAAATATCATGTGTCTACCTTTTCCAGTTTGAAAAGCCACCCTCATCCCTTGGTTTTTGGCCCCCTCTTCTATCCCTAAAGCCAGCAACATTGCATTTCTCTAACCATTCTTCCATAGTCACATTTCCCACTGACAAAAATTAAACTTTGATAAAGAGGTTGGGTATAAGATAAATGTGCAAAACCCCAAGTCTCTGTATTAATAATGACTCACTACAAATGAAAAGGTCTGTCAGAGAAGGTCATTGAGAGGATGTGACCACTAGTTGACCTGTGAGCTGGACCTGGGCAATTAGAGGCTCCCCAACCACCCACCCCTAGACCGTCTGTCCTTAGAATGTACATTCTGCCTCCCACCACCCCCTCATCCCCACACTAGGAGCCATTGCAAGGACACAGCCTTGAGAGAGCACTGTGTTAATCAGCCTAACTGGACAGTATATGTGGCTGAACCACATTAAGTCCCCTATATAAACTTTTAAGATTCTGGTGTGTGGGTGTGGACATCTGCTTTTCTTTTGGCACTCAGGACAAACCTCATATGTATGTCCTCTTATTTCTTAAACTGCCGCTTAATAATCTGGAGTGGCCTGTCTCTGTCTTCGGTCTGCCATCTCCCTCTGTGTGCAAGGGTTGGCTTCAGATTGTAGCTGAAATCAGAAGGAATTTCTGAAGCCTGGGAAACCTCCAAGTTATGCCCAGTAGTGATGGCCACACAAACTGTAAAATACTAAGGAACACAATTAAGAAGAAAAGAAACAGGATTTGCTTTAATACAACAATAAAACTTTATAAAAGAACATAAATCAAGGTCTAAAAAAAACTATATCAGTACACTATGGTCCTAGGGGAAAAGACTTGATATCATATGAATGTCAATCTTTCTAAAATTCATAAATGTTTGAGACCATTAAAACCTAAATGCATGTTTTTTGGAGGGAATTTGGACAAGATAATTTTTATCAGTTCATTTGGAATAATAAACGCCAAGAATGGGCAAGAAAATTATGAGAAAAGCATGCAGAGAAAACTCACCAGCTGATCCAGACTCATAAAAAAGTAAGTAGTTGTTCTATTTTTCATTTTTATTTATTTTTAATTTCTAATTACCTTTAAAAATATATATTTTATTGATTATGCTATTACAGCTGTCCCATTTCCCCCCTTTATTCCCCTCTGCTGTGCACCCTGCCTTCCACCAGCATCCCTGCCCCCTTAGTTCACGTCCATGGGTCGAACATATAAGTTCTTTCACTTCCCTATTTCCTATGCTGTACGTAAGCTCATCCTGTCTGTTTACCTACCATTTATGCTTTTTTAAAATATATTTTACTGATTATGCTATTACAGTTGTCCCATTTTCCCCCTTCATTCCCCTCCACCCTGCACACCCCCTCCCACCCACATTCCCCGCCTTTAGTTCACGTCCATGTGTCATAAGTTCTTTAGCTTCTACACTTCCCACACTATTCTTGCCCTCCCCCTATTTTCTACCCACCGTCTGTGCTACTTGTTCTCTGTACCTTGTCCCCCTCTCTCCTCCTCCCACTCCCCTGTTGCTAACCCTCCATGTGATCTCCATTTCTGTGTTTCTGCTCCTGTTGTAGTGGTTTGCTTAGTTTGCTTTTATTTTAGGTGTGGTTGTTAATACCTGTGAGTTTGCTGTCTTTTTACTGTTCATATTTTTAATCTTCCTTTTCTTAGATAAGTCCCTTTAACATTTCATATAATAAGGGCTTGGTGATGATGAACTCCTTTAACTTGACCTTATCTGAGAAGCACTTTATCTTCCCTTCCATTCTAAATGACAGCTTTGTTGGATAGAGCACTCTGATGTAGGTTCATGACATGGAATACCTTTCTAGCCCCTTCTTGCTTGT
>PVKU01007119.1:20745-78181 GCA_004027475.1 Anoura caudifer
CTTTTGAGAAATCAGCTGACAGTCTGATGGGAACTCCTTTGTAGGTGACTGTCCCCTTCTCCCTTGCTGCTTCTAGAATTCTCTCCTTCATTTTAATCTTGGCTAATGTAATTATGATGTGCCTTGGTGTGTTCCTCCTTGGGTCCAACTTCTTTGGGACTCTCTGAGCTTCCTGGACTTCCTGGAAGTCTATTTCCTTTGCCAGATTGGGGAAGGTCTCCTTTATTATTTGTTCAAATAAGTTTTCCACTTGTTGCTTTTCCTCTTCCCCTTCTGGTACCCCTATAATTCGGATGTTGGGACATTTAAAGATGTCCTGGAGGTTCCTAAGCCTCTCCTCATTTTTTTGAATTCTTGTTTCTTCCTTCTTTTCTGTTTGGTTGTTTCTTTCTTCCTTCTGGTCTACTCCACTGATTTGAGTCCCAGTTTTCCTCCCATCACTATTGGTTCCCTGTGCATTTTTCTTCATTTCACTTATTGTAGCCTCCATTTTTTTCATCTAATTTGTGAGCAAAATCAACCAATTCTGTGAGCATCCTGATCCCCAGGGCCTTGAACTGTGCATCTGATAGGTTGGCTATCTCTTGGTTGCTTAGATAAATTGGTTCTGGGGCTCTGATTTGTTCTCCCGTTTGAGCCATTTTTGTTTCTGGGTTTTTTTTTTTTTTTTTTGGTCTAGTTGCAGCTGTTATGTAGTGAGGGGTAGAGCCTTAGGTGTTCCCCAGGGTACGGCAGCCCAGTCGCTGGGTAGTGACGCTTTATGTGGGGGCGGGGTCTGAGAGGAGACAATGGTGCTTCCTCCCTCACTCTTGGATTCCAGTCCCTTCCGCTGCTTCCCCTTCATCTGGATTATCTGCACATGAATGTGGAACCACCTGGTCAGCCAGCCGCCTTGTGTGGCCTCACTGGGTCTGCACAGTTGCCACCCTGTGCCCGAGGTCTGCTAGCTGCCACCTGTGCACCTGGGGTCTGCTAGTCGCTGCTGCCTGCATGCCCGGTCCACACCTCCTTTTTCCTGCCGCGACTCTGCCCCTCTTACCGGTCTGGATGAATGGTTGCTGGACTTCCATACAGTTCAATTTTCTATGAATTCTGGTTGTTTTCTTGTTTCTAAAGCTTTGTTGTCCTTAATTTTGGTTGTGAGAGGAGGTACTGTGTGTCCACCTACGCCTCCATCTTGGCCGGAAGTCCATTTATGCTTCTTATTCCCTGTACCTTTGTCTCCATTTCCCCCCCACCCTATCCCTGCTGATAGCCATCCATGTGATCTCCATTCCTGTGATTCAATTCCTGTTCTAGTTGATTGCTTAGTCTGTTTTTTTTTTCTGTTTTAGGTTCAGTTGTTTACAGTTGTGAGTTTGTTGTCATTTTACTGTTCATAGTTTTGATCATCTTCTTTTTCTTAGATAAGTCCCTTTAATATTTCATAGAACAAGGGCTTGGTGATGATGAACTCCTTTAACTTTACCTTAGCTGGGAAGCACTTGATCTGCCCTTCCATTCTAAATGACAGCTTCTCTGGATAGAGCAATCTTGGATGTAGGTCCTTGCCTTTCATGACTCAGAATATTTCTTTCCAGCCCCTTCTTGCCTGCAAGGTTTCCTTTGAGAAACCAGCTGATAGTCTTATGGGAATGCCTTTGTAGGTAACTGTCTCTTTCCTCTTGCTGCTTTTAAGATTCTCTCCTTATCTTTAACTTTGGCTAATGTAATTATGATGTGCCTTGGTATGTGCTTCCTTGGGTCAAACTTCTTTGGGACTCTCTGAGCTTTCTGGACTTCCTGGAAGTCTATTTCCTTTGCCAGACTGGGAGAGTTCTCCTTCCTTAGTTTTTCAAATAAGTTTTCCATTTCTTGCTCTTCCTCTTCTCCTTCTGGCACCCCTATGATTCAGATGTTGGGATGTTTAAAGTTGTCCTGGAGGTTCCTAAGACTCTCCTCATTTTTTTGAATTCTTCTTTCTTCATTCGGTTGAATGTTTATTTCTTCCTTCTGCTCCAGGTCATTGAGTTGAATCCCAGTTTCCTTCCCATCATGGTTGGTTCCCTGTACATTTTTCCTTTATTTCACTTAGCATAGCCTTCACTTTTTCCTCTATTTTGTGACCATAATCAACCATTTCTGTGAACATCTTGATTACCAGTGTTTTGAACTGTGCATCTGCTAGGTTGTCTATTTCTTCATCACTTAGTTCTATTTTTGGAGCTTTGATTTGTTCTTTCCTTTGGGCCATATTTCTTTGTCTGGCACAGCTGTTATGTTGTAAGGGGCAGAGATTTAGGCATTTACCAGGGTGGTGAAACCCACAGTTGCTGGGTTGTAGTGCTGTATGTGTGGGGAGTGGTTAGAGAGGGAACAATATTGCTTCCTCGGCTCTCAGCTTGCTTTCAATCACTTCCTCTACTACTCACAAGCAAATTGGGCCCTTCTGGTGCTGATTCCTGGGTCGGTGGGTTTGTGTACATTCTAGGATCCTGTGGGTCTCTCCAGCAAACTGTGCTGTGAGTCTGGGAATTTCTCTTGATGCCACAACTCCCACAGATTTTTACTGCCAGAGGTTTTGAGGCTTTATTTCCCCATGGTGGAACCCTGGGTTGCATAGTTTGTCTTGCCCTCTATTTGTTCTTCCGGTTATCCACATGCAAACGTGGAACCACCTGGTCTGCCAGCCACTGCTTTGCTACGTGTCCTGTCTACCCCAGCTGCCTGCCTCTGCCACTCCTACCAGTATAAATGAATGTTTCTTCTTTAACTCCTTGGTTGTTAGACTTCCTTCCATACAGTTCAATTTTCTGGTAATTCTGCTTATTTTTTTGTTTTTCAATTTGTTGTTATCTTTCTTTTGGTTGTGTGAGGAGGCAAAGTGTATCTACCTACGACTCCATCTTTGATGGAAGATCCTTATTACCTTCATTGAAAAATTATTTTATTTACTTTTGGAGAGAGGGGAAGGGAGGGAGAAAGAGAGGGAGAGAAACACCTGGGAACCTGGCCCACAACCCAGGCATGTGCCCTGACCAGGAATCGAACCAGTAACCTTTTAGTTCAGGAGCCAGCACTCAATCCACTGAGTCACACCAGCCAGGGAAGTAGTTGTTATTTTAAATCATTGAGCTTTGGGGTGCTTTGCTATACAGTGATAACTACTACAGGGATTACAGCTCATGTATCCTAACTCAGGTATACTCAGCAGATGATGGCTGGGGAAATTTGGCTGTGGTAAATGTAAAGGAAGATTAAGGAATCTGGAGTAGGAACTAGAAGCTGTTATTAAAGGAGCAATGTTAGAATCAGAACAGTAGCAGCAAGATATGAAACACAATTAGGCAAAAGTGTATATTAAAAATACAGTATTCATGGGTTTGGATTTATGGCAGGCCCATCCTGGGTCTCTCATAGTGCCCCTCGCTAGAGCAAACTGTATCCTTGAACTGTTGCTGGCCTCTGCCCGTAAGCTTCAGGCACTGAAGCAGATAACACAGTGGAAAAGAGAAAGTGTTGAGTTACGGAACTCTAAGACATAATATATCCTTGATTAAATAAGAAAAAGAGCAGATAAAAAGAACTCTCTAGACCAGGAGTTGGCAAACTGTGACCTGGCCTGCTGCCCATTTTTGTAAATAGGTTGTATTGGAACAGAGCCACACACATTTTTCTAGGTGCTGTTTATGGCTGCTTTTGTGCTCCAACAGCAAAGTTGAGTGGTTCAGACAGAGACCCTGTGACCTGAAAAGCTGAAAATAGTTACTAACTGGCCCTTTCTAGGAAAAAATGAAAATGTGTTGACCCTTGCTCTAGACTAAAAATGTTCAACCTTTTCATCTATGGCACGCATAACTGATGATTAAATTCTGTGTCACACCAAAAAATATATTTTTTGCCAATCTGACAAAAAGAAAAGGTATAATTTTGATTCCTTCACACTGAATGGCTATTGTGTTGGCTTTTGTCATTTCTTTATTTGAAAATCTAAGAGAAAAGAGGTCAGTGCCCCTGACTCGTTGAAAATCGCTGTTCTGGATTGGTGATGACTTCCTCAGCACGGAGTTTCCGCGTCAGAGTTGCAGCTGCGAGGAGAGGACGGGACTAGGGAATGGAGCAATGCACACAACATGTAGTCTGCATATCTCACCCTTCTGACTCCTCCCCCAAGTTGGAAGGGTGGCGGAGGTGGAGAAGGGGAGATAACAGAGGTGAAGGGATCCAGAAACTTCAGTGAATTTAACCCCATGGAGTGAAAGATCAAGGTGGTACGTGATCAATTGCCTCCTATCAGGAGAGCAAGATTGGATGTGCCAGTAATTCAATTGTGTCAGCCATCCATTCTGACTTGATTTGGAGCTATGTTGACTGCGGTGTTTACTGCATAGATCAGAGTTTTTAGCATCATGTTGATCCAGCAACAATTCTTCTGGTAATGGAAACTAAAACTTTTTGAATACATGTAATTGTATTTTTAAGTAGATAAATGCAGAGAATAAAAATAAATATGAATTTTAATAAGCAATACTTCCAATAGTAATTTTTTTCACTTCTGCACTTACAGTTAGTGTCCAGGAAATTACAGCTTCACAGAGAAAGGCTGGCGACCTGGAATGTCAGGTTTATCAGCAGAAACACCAGAGCTGTAGTGCTGCTGACGGATCAGCATGCGTGCAGTCAGGGTACATGAGGTAAGGTACCTATGAGAATATTCACCTTCGCATTTCCTGACAGTCATGTTTTAATTTTAATCTGCACCTGTTATTAAACATTTTTCCTTGCATATACTTTTCTTTAAAAAACTGAGAACAAAAAGAAAATGTTAATCTCCCAATCTCTCAGGGCAATCACCATATACCACAGAATAGCTGCATCAGGAGGGTCTTAATTTTTTTCATCTTTGGAATAATCGGGAAGGGATTTGGTTCCTTTCATTCATATCTCTAATAGATTAAAAGTATTATGCTCCATTTGCATAAAAATTTTCTCTTACTGCCAAAAATAAAAGAGTACCAAGAACCTCAATAAAGAAAATAAAATATAATATAATATAGCTAAGAAACTTTGAAACTCAGTTTTGAGTGATTAAAATTACATTCAGTGGAAACTTTTAATAGGCAATCTTTTAGAGAGGGGTCTGGAGTGCTTTGAGATTAACTGCTATATTTTCAGCTAGAGCCAGAGAAAAAACAAGGATGGTCTTCTCCTGAACTGGCCTGTATGTCTTTTGTCCTTTGCTAAAAATGTTAAAACGTATTTGCTTTTCCATAAATAATTCTCAGAGATTTCTGAAATACTAAGGACCCATATAATCTTTTAAAGGAACAAAACAAGACCACCACTAACAGTAACAATAACAACATTTTTTAATGTCTTTTTTTTTTTTTTTTTGATCCTAGGTTACTTTTTCAGGTGTCTTCAGTTCGACTCCATCTCCACAAATTGATAAGGAGCATTAACTGAAAGGCTTACAGTCAATTAAATGAGATTTTAACTTCAAAAAGGAAAAGTTAACAGGCATTACGAGGTGTCTGTAGACAGCTCCAGATTCCCTCATGGTGGATCCTGCCCAAGAGGAAACTCCAGCGGTGGGGAAATAAGGTGATGCAGCCCACGTGGTGTAAAGCTTCCTGTTGCCTGCCCTCTCAGTGGAGGTACTGGGGACACAGCACAGGTATTTTCTCTCAGGGCCAACCAGGCCATTTCCCCCTTCCCTCAGGATTCCCATCTCTCCTTCTCCATGGCAATCCTACCACAATGGAAAGATTGTAAACCATGGGAAGGAACACTGCAGTCTCAGGAAAAATGCTCATACCAGAGGCATCGAAGGCAAGTTTTTCAATGTTTACAGTTCTTTTCTTTTTGTTTTTCTTCAGTTTTCTTCATGCTCTGAGAAATACAAGGCAACTCTTGTCACATTTCATGGAGTCTAGGCATCTGCTTACCACTATGGACAGCTTGCTTGTGAAGATTCTCACCCTCCAATCCTGAAGTAAGCCACGGGGCATAATGATGGGATGTCAGAAGTCAGAATCTGTCCAAGCAAATGACTATTTACAATAACCAGGGCTTCCGGTTCTGGAGGCTGCCTAAAAAATGAAAGAAATTTTAAAGTATTAGAGAAAATATTGTCATAAAAATAAGAATGAAATATAACCAATGAAAATAACAAAACAGGAAGTATACAGTTATACTAGATGTATTATTATCACAAATTAAATGACTCAAAGGGTCTTGTTTTATTTTGGCTAGAATGCAATGAAATTAGATGTAATGTGTGATCCTGTGGAGAAATTTGCTAACTCTATGCCATCTCACTTGAGCTACCGAATGTTCAGGAGAGCATCACCCTCCCCCCACCTCTGGCAGTGAGGGGATTGCTCGTGTTCTTAGAGGAATTTCATGCACGTGGAGGGGTGAAGCCTACTATAGTAAGAATGAAGCATTTACATTGGACCCAGTAGGAGCAGCCACTGGAGGTTTTTATGTAGGAGTGTGACGTGAGGCAAGCAGGATTTTAGGTAAGTGACTTTGGCCATGGTATGCCGAGTGGGGAGAGGAGCTGAAGAGCAAGATGCAGAGGGACCAGTTAAAAGGGTTGCACTTTTTCAGGCAGGGGGCCAGGACAGCCTGGCTTAGGTCTTGGTCTTGGGAGAGGTAGTAGAGAAGGGGCAATGCGTTTACCAACTTCCCAAATAACTCCCTGGGCCTCATACCCCTGAACTGTTTTTTGGTGGCCTCATATGGTTTAGTTCATTCTTTATTCACAGGTGAGCTTTTGATAATGTGAGTCCAGCAAAACCAAATTTGCTCCTCTTGTATCGGCTCCAAATACCAGATGGGTCTGCATGTACCGGCTTCACAGATGCACACACTAATAAGTGATGGAAAGGGCCCAGGGTTTGACTGATTCCAGACCCTGACTATGTGTGAGATAGAGTTTCCATTAAGAGATTTAGAGGTATTCAGAAATGTAAATTAGCCCTTTGAGAAGAGTAGGTACTTAAATATAATCATGTAATAATAAGTGTAACAAATATTTGAACATCTACCAGGTTCTATGTTAAGTGCTGTATACAAATATCTCATTTCATTCTTGCCATAGACTTAAGAGCTAGATAAAATTACTGTATTATAAATAGGAAAACTGGAGCTCAGAGAGGTTAGGGGAATTATCCAAAATCACAAAGCTAGTAAAATATCAAGACTAGATTCAAACATAGGAATTCTGCAAAGGTGGCCCACATTTCAGGTCATGAATGAACACTAGTTTATGTATATTTTCTGATTCTTTTAATAGACTTAGAGTTAAGGCTGCTCCTTAGTTTAGACTCACAAAGTTTTCTGAAATGTTATCTAAAGACTTCCTGATTTAGAGTTGCTTCTCATGCTGGATAAAAATGTGGATCCTTGAACCAATGAATCAGATTCTTTGGGAGAGAAACCCAGGGATCTGCATGTCTAAGGAGCTCCTGCTTGATCACTCAGTGGCCAAGTTTCAAGAAACTCAAGCCAGGAGGACTTATGGCCAAGATAGAGGCATAGGTAGACATGTTTTGCCTCCTAGCACAACCAAAAGAACAGGACAATGAAAAGGACAACAAAAATTTAAAAACAAAAAATAAGCAGACTTGCCAGAAAAATCAAACTGTATGGAAGTCTGACAACTGAGGAGTTATAGAAGAAATATTCATTTATACTGGTAGGAGGGGCAAATATGGGCAGCGGGGGTAGAGAGGACGTGTGGCAAGGCAGCGGCTGGAGGACTGGGTGGTTCCACATTTGCATGCAGATAAACCATGAGGAGCCACTGGGGACCTCGCAACCCAGGGTTCCACCATGGAGAAATAAAGCCTCAAAACCTCTGGTGGTAAAAATCTGAGGGGGTTGTGGTGGCAGGAGAAACTCCCGGCCTCACAGGAGAGTTTGTTGGAGAGACCCACAGGGTCCTAAAACATACACAAACCCAACCACCTAGGAATCAGCACCGGAAAAGCCCAATTTGTTTTGGGGAAGCCGGGGAAAGTGACAGAAAGCCTTCTGGGAGCCCCGGGCAAGCAGCATTTTTCCCTCTCAGGCCCCTCCCCCCACATATAGCACCACAGCCCAGTGATGTGGGAGGCCACACCCTGGTGAATACGTAAGGCCTTGGCCCTTACAATGTAACAGGTGCTCCAAGACAAAAAATGGCCCAAAGGAAAGAACAGATCAAAGCTGCAAAATTAGAACTAAGCGATGAAGAGATAGACAACCTATCAGATGCACAGCTCAAAACACTGGTAATCAGGATGCTCACAGAAATGGTTGAGTATAGTGGCAAAATAGAGGAAAATGTGAAGGCCATGCAATGTGAAGTGAAGAGAAATGAACAGGGAGCTAACAGTGGAGGGAAGGAAACTCGGATTCAAATCGATGACTTGGAGCAGAAGGAAGAAATAAATATTCAACCAGAACAGAATGAAGAAAGAATTCAAAACTATGAGGATAGGCTGAGGAACCTCTAGGACAACTTTAAACATTCCAACATCTGAATCATAGGGGTGCCAGAAGAAGAGGAAGAGCAAGAAATGGAAAACTTATTTGAAAAACTAAGGAAGGAGAACTCTCCCAGTCTGGTAAAGGAAATAGACTTTCAGGAACTCCAAGAAGTTCAGAGTCCCAAAGAAGTTGGACCCAAGGAAGCACACACCAAAGCACATCATAATTACATTAGCCAAAGTTAAAGATAAGGAGAGAATCTTAAAAGCAGCAAGAGAAAAGAGACAGTTACCTACAAAGGCATTCCCATAAGACTATCAGCTGATTTCTCAAAAGAAACCTTGCAGGCAAGAAGGGGCTGGAAAGAAGTATTCTGAGTCATGAAAGGCAAGGACATACATCCAAGATTGCTCTATCCAGAGAAGCTGTCATTTAGAATGGAAGGGCAGATAAAGTGCTGCCCAGCTAAGGTCAAGTTAAGGGAGTTCATCATCACCAATCCCTTATTCTATGAAATATTAAAGGGACTTATCTAAGAAAAAGAAGATGATCAAAACTATGAACAGTAAAATGACAACAAACTCACAACTGTAAACAACTGAACCTAAAACAGAAAAAAAACCAGAGTAAGCAATCAACTAGAACAGGAATTGAATCACAGAAATGGAGATTACATGGAGGGTTATCAGCGGGGAGGTGGAGTGGGGAGAATGGGGGAAAAGGTACATGGAGCAAGAAGCATAAATAGCATTTACAAAATAGACAGGATGAGCTTAAGAATAGTATGGGAAATGGAGAAGCCAAAGAACTTACATGTATGACCCATGGACATGAACTAAGGGGGCAGGGATTCTGGTGGAAGGTGGGGCGCAGAGCAGAGGGGAGCAAAGGGGGAACTGGGACAGCTGTAATAGCATAATCAATAAAATATACTTAAAAAAAAAAAAGAAACCAGAGCCATGATGACCCTGCCACACTCTATTTTTGGAAAGAAGTCACCAGGTGGCCCAAATTCAAGGGCAGTGGGTAGTTTCTATCTTTTGATGGAAGGAGCTGTGAAGTCACATTGCAAGGTCACATTGCAAAAGCTAGAAGGAGGGAGATCTTGTGGTCATTTTTGCAATTTATTGTATGTGGTGATCCCACCAAGCAGTGCCTTCATTCATTCACTACAATCCTACCCTGAAGTATTGCCTTTCCCATGACACAGAACATACTGATGTGCTTAGTTTTACAGAAACAAAATAAAATAGGAGATTTTGTAATGAGGTGGGAAAAGACTAGAAATCTTTTGTACCACACAGTTTCATGACATTTCTCATGGCAGTATACTAAAGAGTTATTTGACTTAAAGATGTGTTTTCCGTACATATTTAATTTTTATTTATTTATTCTTAAATGAAATATTGGATGGCTATTATGCAACAAATAATGAAAATGATTGGTCCATTTTATTTTATTTTATTTGTTTTTATTGTTGTTCAAGTACAGTTGTCTCCATTTCTGCCCCACCATTCCCCGTATCCCATCCCTTCCTGCCTCCCACCCTCAATCCTACCTCCATTGGCTTTGTCCATGGATCCTTTATACAAGTTCTTTGATGACACTTCCCTTATTTTCCCCTATTATTCCTTTCCCTCCTCCTCTCTGGTTACTGTCAGTTTGTTCTTTATTTCAATGTCTCTGGTTATATTTTGCTTGCTTGTTTGTACACCATACACAAAAGTAAAACTCAAGGTGGACAAAAGACTTAAATATAAGTCATGACAACATAAAAATCCTAGAGGAGAACATAGGCAGGAAATCTCAGGTATTCTATGCAGCAATATTTTCACCAATATGTCCTGTAGAGCAAAGGACACAAAGGAAAGAATAAACAAATTGGACTTCATCAAAATATATAGCTTCTGCACGGCTAAAGAAAACATGAGCAAAATGAAAAGGGAACCAACTGTATGGGGAAATATATTTGCAAATGATACCCTGGACAAGCGTTTGATTTCCAAATACATAAAGAAATCCCACAACTTCACTCCAGGAAGACAAACAACCCAATTAAAAAATGGGCAAAGGACCTGAACAGACCCTTCTCCAAGGAGGACATACAAAGGGCCGAGAGACATATGAAAGGATGCTCAGCATCACTAGCCATCAGAGAGATGCAAAATAAAATCATGATGAGATACCACCTCACACTGGTCCGAATGGCCATCATAAACAAATCAACAAACAGCAAGTGTTGGAGAGGATGTGGAGAAAAGGGAAACTTAGTACACTGTTGGTGGGAATGCAGACTGATGTAGCCACTGTGGAAAACAGTATGGAATTTCCTCAGAAAAGTAAAAATGGGACTGCCTTTTGACTTGGCAATTCCACTGCTGGGATTATACCCTAAGGTTCCTGAAAGGCCAAATCAAAAGATCCCTATGTATTTTTAAAGAGACACGTGTTCCAAATTTGCAATCCTTTTCTGTGATGGCAAGTGCCTATTGCTAGTATGGCAGAACAGGAAGGTTTTGAAAACATGAACACATTTTAATGTGTTCAAATATTAATTCATCCGCCAAGTTTAAAGTGATGTGTTAACAATGAAGAAAAAAGTAAGTGCTTTTGTAAAGAAACTCCTGCTAAGTACAAAACATTTTGAAATTCAATAGTTGGAATTTTTTCCGTCGTCATGTAATTTTATTGTCAAAAACATTGTAAATGTGTCACATCAAATCTCATATCTAGACTGTTAAAAATTGGAAACTAAAATTTTGTTTAAAAAACATTTTTCAAATATAGTTTTAGCAGATTTTGAAACTACCTGGTGATAAGAAAATGCAATACCTTTTGACTAATTTTTATAAGGGTATAGACTAATGTCAGAAAGATGAAAATTTACTATATGTATTTTAATAAAAATGTTGAAAATTTGTAGATAAAATTGAAAAATAAATCCAGGATTTACAACCAATAATATAATTTTTCCATATGGCTCCAAATATTTGTGTAAGTAACTTTTCTCCAATGATAAAATTAAAACTAAGTAACATCACAGAATGTTGAATTAAAATTTAAAAATATAATAGTGTACACAATGTGCATTTAACTACTTTGTGTACACTAAAATCATTAACACTAATGTTAAATTTATAGAGTAAACACAATGTTCTAAGAAACTTTAATAAATAAAATTTAAATATATTTTAAATATAGATTATATTAACTATCTTTCCAAATTTACTTTTTTGTTTTTAATTATTTTAAATTAAATGTATTTATTTTATTATAATTATTTAAAAAGATCTAATTGTTGATTGTTTCATAGTTAATAAAAACTATTAATATATGGGCACATGTATAAAAAGAGATGATCACACTGGTTAGGTGCGGCTATTATCAGAATAATAGAAAATAACAAAGTTGGTTAGGACGGAGAGAATTTTTAGAGCCCTGGTGCAGTGTGGGTGGGAATGTAAGGTGGTGCAACAGGTATGGAAAATAGGATGGGTGTTTCAGAAAGTTAAACAGAATTACCATATGATCCAGCACTTAACTTCTAGGTACAAGGTCTGTCCAGAAAGTATCCAGCCACGTGCTATGAAAAATAGAGACATTTATTGAAGAAGATACAAGATATAAGAAACATTGTATGTAGGACAATGACACCTCAGTCCTTTTCAAAGTAGACACCTTGGCACCTCATCTCCAGTTATGACCTTCTTGAGTAAATCTGGTTCTTTGGTCGTGGTGGTAATCAAGTCATTAGCAGCCGTAGCACGATGTCCCTTCTGCTCTGGCAGCAGAAGCCACGGAACAAATTTTGCCATGACATGTTTCATGCCAAGATCCTGCATCAAAATCTCGGACACAGTAGCTTTGGAATCCCCAGATCAGCTTCTAGTTCTCACACTGTGAATCACCAACCTTTGTTGATTGCAGCCCGTACATGTTCAACTTTCTCAGGTGTTCTGCTTGTTGCAGGCCTTTCAGAATGTGGGCCACTTCCAACAGATTCTCAACCATCTTTGAAGTGTTTGTGCCACACTTTTATTTGTGCTTCATTCATTGCATCGTCCCCAAATGCGTTCTGAATCATCCAATTAGATTCTGCAGAGGAATGTTCCAGCTTAATGCAAAATTTGAGGCAGATTCATTGCCCTACTCAGTCATTTTGAATGTGACAGCTACACAGTACACACACTCACCCAAGGACATCTACAGCCCCCACTGACTAGTACAGTGAAGTCATCATTGTTCAAGCATTTGCATTCTAGTCCCCCACTGTCCAGTCTTTCCCGTGACTGCCGGGTTAAATCAATGAGGTGAAAACCATTCTCATTATATTCACAATGGCTGAACTTTTCCTGGACAGACCTCAAATCCCAAAGAATTGAAAACAAGGACTCAGACAGATATTTTTGCCCCAGTATTGATAGCAGCACTGTATACAATAGGCAAAAGGTGGAGACCGTCAAATATCCATCAACAGATAAATGGATAAACAACATGTGGTATATACATACCACGGAATATTATTCAGTCTTAAAAGGGAATGAAATTCTGATACATACTACAACATGGATCAACTTTGAAAACATTACACTAAGTGTAATAAGCCAGACACAAAAAGACAAATATTGTATAATTCTACCTATATGAATTATGTAAAATAAGAAAATTCACAGAGACAGCAAGCATAATAGAAGTTACCAGGAGCTGAGGGAAATGGAGAATTATCGCTTAATAGTAACAGAATGTCTCTGTGGGGTGATGAGAAAGTTCTGGAAATAGACAGTGATGATGATTACATCACACTGTGAATGTACTTACAAGTGAACTGTGCACTCAAAAACGGTTGAAAACGTGAATTTTGTGTTAAGAATGTTTTCTAACAATAAAAACATAAATGAAGACAAGCATTCATGGGGATGTGTGTTAAAAAGATCACCAATAGGTATGAGCATATGATAAAGAAACTGGAGATCACCGAGGAAGGGGGCTGTCCAGGGAACTTCACCCTTACCAATAAATGCAAAGCAGAGGTTCATCGAGCCTTTCAGGGACATCAGAGAGTACAAAGCTGAATATTCACACACACGAAAAAAGCTTCTTATAGATTTCTTTGTAACTTCTCCATGGTTATTACTTTTGGCTCTCTCTGGCTTATTTTCAGTAGTGATTAGCAGTAAAAGCCATTATGACAAAAGGATTCATTAGATTGTCTTTAGAAGTTCAGGGGCATCTGGGGTCACTGAATTGCATTCTTTGGTCAATCTTTAGGGAAGATGAACCCTGTATTAGTTTTTTAGAGCTGCTGTAACAAATTACCATACATTTCAGTAGCTCGATACAACAACAATGTATTCTTCTGTAGTCCTGGAGGCCAGAAGTCGGAAATCAAGGGCTGTGTTCCCTCTGAAGTCTCCAGGGGAGAATCCTTCCTTGCCTCCTGTAGCTAGCTTCTGGTGGCTCCAGGCATTCCTTGGTTACAATGGCATAACTCCAATCCATGGTTCCTTCTTCACATGGACTTCTCCTCTATGCCGGTGTCCTTTCCTGCTCTGTCTCTTATAAGGTACTTGTCATCAGATTTAGAATCCATTTAAGTAATCCACAATGCTGTCATCTGAGGATCTTTAATTTAATTATATCTTCAAAGACCTTTTTTTGCCAAGTAAGGTCAAATTCACAGGTTCTGGGGAGTAGGTTGTAAGCACATCTTCTCTGGGTGTGTGGGTGGTGGAGTAGGTACCACACAACCATCTAAAAAACCCAAGATAGTAAAAGGATATTGTCAGCTTTTTGAAAGAAAAAGCCAAATCTATGGAAACAGGAATGAGTAACAGAGTATCACATTAGGGCCTTGGCCAGAATATGAAACATGCCCTGGGCTTAATGATCCATGAATTTGTGTAAGTATTTACTAAGGTTTCAAACATTATTTTTTTCTACCTCTTTCTTGTTGGTCTTAAAAAGTAGAATATGAATTTTCTTACCACATAATCAAGATAAGCAATGCTAACTGCTATACCAATAATCTCCAACTCTCAATAATAATACAGAAACAGTTTATTTCTTGCATTTACCTTGCATTTAGTCTGCAGGTAGATGTAGATGATTCCATTTTTTTTCATACAGCTGCTTTCAACCTGTGGCACCCTTTGATGGCTTTGCAGGAGAAGAGAGAGCAGGGTTGACGCTGCAGGGACGCCTGAATGTGGCCTTTGCTGCTTCCTGTCCACATTCCATTGGCCAGGATTGACCACATGCCTCCAAACTAATTGCAAAGAGGGCTGGTAAAGGTAGTTTCCCCTGAATTCTTAAAATAGGTTAAAGAGATTAATAAGCATTTAGTTAGTGTCTGTCACAATGTTAAAAAAAAATTCCTGATTACTTTTCCAAAAAGATTTAGATATATCATGAGGATTCATGTGAGAAAATATAATAAAATAATAACTAAATAAGACATTAGGACAATGACAAAATGAAAGTAAGAGATAACTTGTATGAAGCATTTATGTTTTATAACCTTGAAATCCTTTTCTTATTTATTATACAAGCAAAGTCTCTATTCATTCTCTCATTGTGCCAGCTCAGAATTCATAATCCAACTGAATTTCTATGTGCCTGAGCCAAACAAGGCATTGCCATGGAAATTCTGTTTAATTAGTGTCACTCACATGACTTCTACTTGCTCCTAATTTAAGCCTAGGGAGTAAAAAAGAGTCTGATATTACCTTCCCCATTGTATATAAAACAGAAGCATAGAAACCTTGGGTAAGACTGTCATGTAATTAATTGTTATCATGCTTAAGTTCCCAAGATGGATGCAGGATGAGTTAGGGAAGGATCTATTCGTAAAATATTGTTGAATATTACCTTGTTTTCATCCAAGTATTATCTTGATTTTTAAGCTCATAAACTAACAGTGCCTTTGATTATAGGCATGGCTGGTTATGGTTAGATGGCTTATTTCAGTAAGACTCCCAAACAACTGCTTTATTTCCCTGACAAGAGCCATGGCCAGCGTGACCTTGGGAAAGTCACTTCACTTCTCTGAGATTCAGTTTTGTCACCTATAAATTGAGGTCTCACAGGGTTTTGCATTTGGTAAGATATTTGAAAGCAGCTGGCATGCAGTGAGGAATTCATAAATGTTAATTCTGAATTTTACTGTGGTCCTCCCATATTTTTTTGTCAGATCCCTTGTCCCTGTCTGATGCAACACTGGAGTAGAGACAATGGGGATGCAGGGCAGGGCAGCAGAGGGAACAAACACCAGGTCATGCACTTCACCCTGGTGCCCCAACTCTGTGTTACAGCCCATGGTAGTTGGCTCATTCTGTGATGTGCGGGAATCCAAGTATTTATATTTACAACCTAAATTCCACCAAGTTTTAAGTGAGCTTTTCTGTTTAGGGGGCTGGAATGGTGGAGTAGGGGACAACATAAATGGGCTTAGAGTCATAATCCAATGAGCATGTGTGGGGGTAAGGAGCTAGGGTGAGAGAATATGGCCAAACATGTATGAATGTTGATCTGGCCCAGTGCGGTGGGCTGGGAGCTTCCTAGAAAGCATGGCGAGGAGCATGTCAGGGCTCTGAGGGTCTCTTTTGTTCTCTCCTTCAAGTATCTCAAATCCACTTTCCAGGGAAGTTCTGAGCAAGAGAGGTTGGTCTCATGGCTGGAGACCAAGCGCAAAGCTGGTCTCATTAGCTTTGTCTTGCTATATTTCTATTTTTATCCATCTGGGTCCAGAACTATGCCTAGGGAAGGAAAAACTGCAAAGAAAGCCTTCGGTTTCTTTTTTTCACAGTATAGAAAGGCAGGAGGGAAGAGTTGTCAACCAGTGGGGCTGTTCCTTCTGTCTTTGTTGTGGGATTTTATTGAAGCTAAAGAAAAGAAAGTTTGTTCTAACTCCTTTCAGCTTAATTAAACTGCCTTTCCCCAGCCATTTATATATTCAGTTTTAGTCTATTGCTCTCTGGAATTTCTGTTCATGGATGCAGGGTTTAGAACCAGGGGTATAAAAGCAAGTCTGTCTGGAAAAAGTTGAGCCATTATTAATATAATAAGAATGGTTTGCACCTCACTGACGTAACCCGCCAGCCAAGGACAGTGGACTGGAATGCGCATGCACGAACAATGATGAATTCACTGTACTAGTCAGTGGGGCTGGTAGACACTATTGAGTAAGCACGTGCTGTGTGGCTGTTACATTCAAAACTGAGCTCATGACTGAGCTAGGAGAGCAATGAATCTGCATCAAATTTTGCATTAAGTTTAAACTTCCCTCTATGGAAACTATTCAGATGATTTGAACGCATTTGGGGATGATGCAACAAGTGCAGTGCAAATAAAAGTGTGGCACAAACACTTTAAAGATGGCCAAGAACCTATTGAAAGTGATTCACATTCTGGAAGGTATGCAACAATCAGAACACCTGAGAAAGTTGAACATGTACGGGCTGCAATCAACAAAGGTCAGTGATTCACAGTGTGAGAACTAGAAGCTGATCTGGGGATTCCAAAAGCTACTGTGCCCGAGATTTTGATGCAGGATCTTGGCATGAAACATGTCATGGTAAAATTTGTTCCATGGCTTCTGCTACCAGAGCAGAAGGAATATTGTGTTGCAGTTGCTAATGATGCTGGAAGAACTGCGTGAGGTCTCTAGGTGCCTACTTTGAAGAGGACTGAGGTATCACTGTCCTATGTACAATGATTCTTGTACCTTGTATCTTCTTCAATAAATGTCTCTTTCTCATATTACATGGTTGGATACTTTCTGGACAGATACTCACAGATTTCATGATCCCCCTGAAATTATACAGAAAAAATCGCACATGTGTGCATGTGTGTATGCTTTTCTTCTGGTTTTCAGAAGATTCTTACATCTGAAACCTCCCCACAAAATGTTGAGAGTCACTGGTTGCTACGATAGCTGCCAGTGAATCTGGATCTCACCATTGGACTTTGCTGCTGTATTTTTTAGAGGGATTTAGTTACTGTTATTCTTATTTATAGCCAATCATATTTGTGTAATCCTACATAGAGATATAGTATAATTGAATGAATTTCAGAATTTTGAATTAAGAAGAATAGGATCAAATCCTGGCTCCCGTACTTCCTGATTGTGTACTGTAGGCCAGGTTACTTAAGTTCCATGTGCCTCTATTCCTTCACTTGACCAAGGACTGATAATTCTTTATGAGGTTTGGAGGATGCTTTGAAGAAGTAAGGCTTTTGAAATTACAACATCTTGAACAGGCAACTATAAATAAGACAAGTCCCAATTGTATTCAAGTTCTTCCCAAACTGGACAGCAGTCTATTTAAAAAATTAAATTAGCCTTGGCTATGTGGCTCAGTTTGTTGGAGCATCGTCCTGTACACTGAAGAATTACGGGTTTGATTCCCATCAGGGCACATGCCTGAGTTGTGGGTTTGACTCCCAGTTTGGAGTGCATATGAGAGGCAACCAATCGATGTTTCTGTGTTACATGGGTGTTTCTCTTTTTCTTCTCCTTCCTCTGTCTCTAAAAGCAAAGACAAAAATGTCCCTCGGTGAGGGTATAGAACAAATTAAATTAATAAGTGATAACTAGAGAAAAATAGAGAAATTAGGCAAAACACGAAGAAGAAAAGAAATCAGCTATAACCCCACTCCCCAAACTTACCTTTATCATTTTATCATATATCTTTCAGGCTTTGCTTCCTTGGATTGGGTATTTGTAAAATATAGTCATAGTTTTGCTATTTTTATAATTAGAAAACACAGCTTCTTTCAGCCATTTTACTTATTGTTGGATTTTAGGTTGTATTAATTTCCAAAGTATTAATAAATTTACAATGAACATCATTAAGAATAAGACATTTTAGAGAAGTTACATCTATAAAGTGGATTTCCAAAGGTGGAATTTGAGCGCCAGAGAGTATTTGTCTTTTTTAATGCTCTTGTAATTGGGTCCACAAATTATGTTTGCCAGCTTTCCAGCCTGCCGTGAAACACAGAACAGTGCATGCATCCAGAAGCCCAGTTCGTTTCCCATCTATTTATTGCAAAGCAAACACCAGTTTACTTACGTTGCCAATGTTCCAGAAATGGCTTTTATGGCCTTCTTAGTCATTTATTCCTTTCTCCACAAAGGAAACCACAGTCATTTTTGGGGAAGTAACTTCCTTATTTTTATTTATAGTTTTATCACTGAAGCAAATGTCCCTAAATCCTAGAGTTTGGTTTTGCCTGGATTCTGATGCCCAGTTTTATGTTTGTGAGTCTCGTTCCTGTTGCCACGCGCAGCTGCTAAGCTCATTTTCATTGCCATAAGGTCTCCCCATCAGTAACAATTATGAGCTGTGGTCTGTCTTCATCATATTACAGTACCTGAAGGGATTGTATAATTTAATATTTCTTTATAAGAAAGGAAAGAAACAAAAGTTTGAGTATCCACTTTAGTCACCACAAATCTAAATGTTTGTGGGAGAAGAAAGCGAGTGTGTTATCTGAGTATGCTTCAGTTTTTATATGTGGCACATTCAATGAGGGAAATAACTAACATACAACGTATAGAAGATAATCCACGTTCTAAATATTTGTTCCTTAGTTTGAAAATACAAGGTCATACATGTGTGAGTTTGTGTGTTTGTGTTTGCTTTCATACCTGTGAAAACCTTTTTTCTCCCATGGAGAAAAAACATGTTTGTGTCAGAAAGTTTGTATCAGCCTCTCTTTAAAGTGTGATGAGTGTTTATATATTTAGGTACCTTAATGTGTTGATTGGACAAGTAGAAATTTACTTTAGTTGTTGCAAACTGAGATCAACATTATAATCCTTCCTCCTCATGAACAGAGATAATGGTAAGCAAGATTATTAATAAAATCCATTATATTATATCTATTTGATTTACAAACAGAGACTCACAAACTTCTTCATTTATAGGAGCAATGGGGAAAAGGTGGACAATGGTAACTGAACAACAATAAAAAAATAAAAAATAAAATAAAATACAGATATTTTGAAGCAGATGCCTTCCTTATTCTCCTATGTCTTAAGCAGATCCAACTTTATGTACCAATTCGTTTAAAAATAGACTTTCTTCAGCTCATATGTTTCCAAACGGAGACATGACAGATTTTAAGCAATAGCAGCTTCTCTACTATCATTCTCTTTATCTATGAAGAATGATTTTTTTTTTGTACCTTTGACAGCGTCAAGATCTAAATTTGAAGTGTCACCAAACAATGTTTCTGCAACTTCGAGCACCTGCTCAAAGTTCCCAGCAGCGACTTCGTTTGCTCACAGCGTGGTGTCTATGTCTTCTGTGGTGAGACAGAAGGTCTTGCCGCCAGCACCAGGCACTTCGTCCACTTGTGAGAGCTGCCTTACTGGGCGTCCATTTTAGTGTCCATTTTTGACCCCAGGGAAGAAGAATCAGGACTTTCTGTTTATTTACTGTATTAAAACAATTAATACAATCTTAGTACTTGCCTAGCATGCAGTAAGTATTAGGAAATTGTTACTGTAGGCCAGTGGTTTTTTTTTTTTTTTTTTTGAGAGTGACACTAATGTGTTGTTATTATTATTATTTCAGGTTAGTGATTTTCAACTGGTGTCACAAGAATTTTTAAAGCATGCAATACCTGACTACTTAGTCAGGGGCACTGACCTCTTTTCCCTTACATTGTTAAACAACAACAAAAAATGACAGCAGCCTGGCTGGTGTGGCTCAGTAGATTGAGCCCTAGCTGGTTCGATCCTCATTTAGGACACATGCTTGGGGTGCACGAGAAGCAACCACACATTGATGTTTCTCTCCCTCTCTTTTTCCCTGCCTTCCCCTGTCTAAAAATGAATAAATAAACTTTTTAAAAAACAAAAAAGAAATGTTTAAAAGAAAAATGACAGGAGCCAACACAAGAATAGCCATCCGGTGTGAATGAGTCCAATTAATACTTATTTTTTTTTGTTAGATCGGTAAAAAGTATAATACATTTTTTGGTGCACTGTAGAATTTTAGTAATTAGTTTATGTGTGCCACGAGGTGAAAAAGGTTGAAAATCATTGCTCTAGGCTACTGAGTCCCGGCAGCCCGCATCTGCTCGAACGACGTTTCTTACAGCATTTCCAGCCTTCCTGAGGAGTTTTGGCAACATTACGCAGGCCTGCTGGCCACCACAGTGCTTGCGGACACCGAAGGGAAAAATGGGCAATCTTTTGACTTTGTCCATTGACACTTGTGATTCCAAGGAAATCAAGTCCCCCAGTTGAGGAAGCTATTAAAAATTGCTAATTTCCAGGGTGTAAGAAATGAAATGTATACTTTGTTTGTATTCCTAAGGTGATCAGTAAATACTCACTGCCACCTGAATTATTGAAATAAAATTGCACATAGCCTTCTTAACATCCAAATTCATTTTTGAAGCTCAGATTTCTGTGCAATAAATGCCTACTTGGAGCTCCTTCTCCATTACTTTAAATAAGAAATATAAGTAAGATACTGTAAGGGAAGAAACTTTTTTCTTCTCCTCCAGGTTTTTTGGCTTGTCTAATAATTAAATTGACATAAAACATTAACAGGAGAAAAACAAATTTAATTTTGAATGTCCAGAAACTCATAAAAATGTGGGACTCAAAGAAGTGGCTGGAGCAGGCAGCTTTTAGACTTTTTAGACAAAGAAACAAAACGTTTGTGAAGAATTGATAAGACAAAGGGGTTTGGGCTTGGGACAGTAAATTAGTAAAGAAGTAGTAAGGTTGCTCGTACACTCTTCTCAGCCTTCAATCCCTTATCTCAGGTGAGGAGGATGACTTCTATCCTCTTGGTACAGGGAGATACACACACACACACACACACATATATATACATTTATTATTGTTCAAGTACAACTGTCTCCATTTTCACCCCCACAAGGGATATTTATCTACTGTTTTCAGGGGGACAAAGGAGGCTTGGAGTATCCTTGCACCAGCTGTTTCTTAAGTAACTTTAATTCAAAATAATCAATATGCCAAAGTGGCATAGCTTGGGGCGGCATGTTCTGCTCTCTTTCAATACATTATTCCCTCTCCAGTTCCCTTACATGGAACTAAAGCAGTAATTAAGTATATTTATATACTTAATTTACATAATTTATATACTTAAAAAGTGTATGTATATACTTATATACATAAGTACACAGGTAATAGATTGCAAAATGCCTGCAATATTGCTTCCTGATCACCAACAATAAAAATAATGGTTAATAAATAATGTATTTTTCAGACTATAAGATGCACCTTTCCGCCCCAAATTTGGGAGAAATAATGGTTATTAATGCTGCTGTTGAGTTCTATTTACATTTACATTGGTGAAAGATTGTGTTATTTATGTTATTAAATATTTTACCACATTTTTTGCTTCAAAATTTTTTTCCTATTTTCCTCTAAATCCTAGGTGCGTCTTATGGCCTGAAAATATGGTAGTTGCTTTACATGGAATAACACGCTGCACTTCCCCTTTGTTAGAACCCTTTAATTTTTAAAAAAGTCTCTGTAGAGTCTGACATTTTAACAATTGTATTTGGAATTGTAGACTTTTCCTATATATCATTTTGTTTAATATGTTGAAATGAGTGTGATGTTAATTTTATGTGTCAACTTGATTGAGCTAAAGGATTCTCAGATAGCTGGTAAAACATCATGTCTGTGTGTGTCTGTGAGCCTGTTTCTGGAATAGATTAGCATTTTAATTGGTAGACTGAGTAAAGAAGACTGACCTCACCAAAGCAGGTGGGCATCATCTAATCCCCTAGATGATCCCCATCATCTAGGTCCTTCATAGAACAAAAGGGTAGAAAAAAGGCCAGTTTGTTCCGTTTGAGTTGAGACATCATCTTCTGCCCTCTGACATCAGCAGTCTTGGTTATCTGGCATTTGGGCTCTGGCTCATGCTTATACCATTGGCTTCTTGATTCTTAAGTCTGTGGACTTGGGCTGACATCATTGGCTCCCCTAGTCCTTGGCCTTCAGATTCAGACCAAACACAATCAGCTTCCCTGGGTCTCCAGCAAGTAGATAGCAGATTGTGGAACTCCTCCGATTCTATATCAATCATGTGAGACAGTTTCCATAATATCTTTCTGTATCTTTATCTCTATCATCTCTATCTCTGTATCTATATCTATATGTGTCATCTATATCATCCTTTTGTGTATATCCTACTAGTCCGTTTCTCTGGAGAACCCTAATACAATGAGTTTTAGAGAATACAAAACAAAACATCAGCCAAAATAAGTTGTGCTGGAAGATGCATATAATCCATGAGGGTTGGGTATTGAAAACCAAAAGATGTTCACCATAAAACATTAGCCATGGAGATGTTCTGTGGGGTTTGAATATACAAGACTCTAATTTAATTACATAGTCATTAATTAATTAAATTTTGATATTTAAGTGTTTGCAATTATTAAGTGGTCTGAGGAATTAGCCAGTTTATTTATTTATTTTTAAAGATTTTATTTATTTATTTTTAGAGAGAGGGGAGGGGAAGGGGAGAGGGAGAGAAACATCAATGTGTGGTTGTCTCTTGCGCACCCCCTACTGGGGACCTGGCCCACAACCCAGGCATGTGTCCTGACTGGGAATCGAACCAGCGACTCTTTGGTTCAAAGATCCATGAGGGATTAGCCATTTTACATTGCAAACATTCAGGTGCCATTTCATAATGAAGTTAGTTCCTTTTCCATTTTTATTCTCCCTAATGTCCAGAATCCTCTAGTTTATTCATAAAATAGGAGTCAAACAGATCTGGTTTCACATCCTAGTTTCCCCGTTTACTAGCTGTGTGACTTTTAGCAAGTTGCTGAGCTGCTAAGTTTTATTTTCTTTATTAAAAGAGAATAGTTAGTATGCCTACTTCAGAGGATTATGATAAGGACTAAACGATCCAGCTAAATTTTAAAAATCTATACAAATCCATTCCTTAGTGGACTGTTACAGTTAATTTTATGGAGGATATTTTCAATGAGATTAACATTTGAATCAGTACATTTGAAGTAAGCAGATTGTCCTTTATAATGTGGATGGCCCTCATCCAATCAGTCAAAGACACAAATAGAACAACAACTACAACAAAAACAGCCTATGCAAGCAAGAAGAAATCCTCCATCATATTGCCTTTGGAATTCATTGGCACCACTGTCCCTTAAACTTGCCAATCTCCATAACTGCATGAGCCAATTCCTTACAATAAATCTCTTTCTTTATATATACATCCTCCTGTTTCTGTTTCTCTGGAGAACTCTGACTAATACATAGACCCATAATAAATTAATGGCCCAAACATGGGAGCTATCAGAAGTTAGTATCTACAAGTGTGTGGCATAAGGCCACCAACAATATCAACAAATACCCATTAGTTTGAGAGTATGAAATGTCATTAAGCAGGAAAAAATCCCAGAAATCCATAAACCATTCAGTTAATGCCAACATGACTTAAAATAGTTTTCCTTTGTCATAATGTAATTTTTCTTCAGATTATAACAAGCAATAGGTTTTCTATACAGTCAGAGATCTGAGCAACTGCAGGTTTTAAGCGTGGGTACTTTTGATGTAGAGAAAGTTAGCGTTTCTTGATTGACTGAATTGTGAAAAGTTGTTATTATAGAACGTGGATCCTGAGAAAGAAGATACCTACTAAAGAAGGGCTCCTGGTGGCTAACTGGGCTCAAATTTTTAAAAACAGATCCTAGCAGCCTTTTTTACACAGGGATCTCAGGTAAACTGCACTTCAGGGAGAAGCCTGCATGAACTACTTGCCTCTTCATTGATCTGCTTGCCTGCATTGTATTTCTGCCATCTGAGTTAGCCCTTATAAAAGAGTTTTGGGAATTCTATTTTAACCAATAGGACTGAGGCTTTCCCCTTTAACTTGGAGCCATGCAGCTATATACCCATCAACATCTTCACTGACCAATCAGAGCAGCTTACTTCTGACTAATCAGGACTGTGCCTTTTGGACCAATTAAACTGTGAGGATTTGGAGTCCTCATTTGCATGATGATGGAACAATCAGGGACCAGAAGTGGGGACTTCTGTTTATATAAGCCAGCTACCCTCCTGGTTGGGGAGCTCACTTTCCTTTTCCACAGAAGACTATATTTCCCTGGCTGAGCTGAAATACAGAAGATGTCCTGCTGGAGCAGAGTGTAGCAGACCAGTGCAGCACAAGGCAGAGCTAACCAACGAGAAGAGCACAGCTGTCTAGCTAAAGAGGGGCTGGGCCCCAGAGCTACCTCACAGCTATGCTGTATCACAACTGAGCTGCTTTGTACTGAATAAAGTTTCCTTCTTTACTGCACCCCAACTTGGGGATTCCCGTTTGCATTGAATTGGTACCAATAATGACTGGTCAACAAGAATTATAAGAAGAATGGGTTTTTCTTACGTTCTAGAATAACCTGCGTTAGGAAGCATCCTCGACCCTTGTTTCTGTCTCATGTGGAGCTCCCTGCTCCCAGGTGGAGGGGGGAGTGGGACTCAGGATATTGAGGTTGTTTCTGTTCTCTCTCATCTCTGCTCCTTTTTCTGCAGCCTTTTGGTTTCAGCCCACAAAACTTCATATGTTTTCTTTTCCCTGGGAAACTTTTCCATCTTCAATGACTTTGGCTTTGGCTAGATGCTCATGGATACTCTCTTCTGGCCAAACTTGGTCAATTTTGAAAAAGTAGAGGAAGATCCATGAGGTGTGAACAAAAGGGAGGATTCTGGAATAAGCCCTATGCTTTGGAAGACCTTGTTCATCACCAATTTAGATACGCAAAGTAGATTTATTAGAGTGAAGGGGCATCTCTGTCCCTCAACCTCTGGAGCTCAGTGCAATGCTTCTTTACATCTCTTACCCTCCGTGTTCAAAACAAAACATCTTGGACATTGTCTGCACGCCATGTGGGTTGGGCTGCTATCATTGTCGGAGATATAAACTACTTCAGCATGCAGAAAGGATTTGAATGGCAAAAATGCTTAGTTAAGAGAAAAGACAAATTAATTAACTCATGATTTTGAGAGTTCATTTTCTTCTCAACTTGTGGATCCAGAGGTAACTTAGGAAATTAACAAGATATTGCTGACAGTTGTATGTGATTGTTTAAAATCACTTTCAACATTATAATTCTTTTCACTTACATTTTATATATGCAGGTCTAGCTGTGATATTGGTGAAGAGTGAGAGCAATTTTGTACATTGGCAACTAAATGGCACTGAATTCTAGAATTGCAAATAATTTGATTTTAAAAAAATGATTAATGTGATTTATTATATTTCTTATAATATAAATATTATTATATTTTTAAATATGAAATTAAAATTTACTTTATATAATTCCTATTTGCTATTTTGATACCCCATAATGATAAGTTTTATTTTGCCTTTTGGTTTCTGCAATAATTTTGAATATATTAGAAGAAAATCTTTGTTTTTGGAAAAATATACAAATAATTTTAATTAAGAATTTTTATTTTAGCTTCAAATGTTGGAGCCATTTTCAAGGATGCAGCCTTGAGAGGGCAAGGCATTGAGACTGTCTGGGCGGGATGTGGAACTGAACCTCAGCAGGCCAATGGAAAGAAGGTTGGGGAAGGAAAGAGAGTCTCTGGAAACAATATGACGATGAAGTAGAAGCAACTACAGGTTAGAAGTCTTGCACATTGAGCTGGACGTCTGTCCATGGGGAGACAATGGTCTGGCATCAATAATGATTCTTTTGATCATTGTTGACTGAATTTTCTGCTACTTCTTGAGCCTATCTTCCTTCACCTGCTCCCTGCCTCTTGCTTTTCTTCCACATTTGAATCTCAGCGTTTGAGCTTTCTTCAGTTTGAAATTTAAGCTGGTGCCGAGCCATGGGCATCTCTTGGGACAGCTGGGAAAAGTGCAGCAAGACTGGGCACAAGTGAAAGACCCCACACGAAGCAAGCATATGAGCTGGGATGCCTGCTGCCAGCACTAAGATTGGCCCCCGCCCTATAAACACAGTCTGCGTGAGGGGAGGCAACAAAAACTATGGTGCCTTGAGGCTGCACATAGGCACCTTCTCTGGTACATGCAAAACAAAGATGTATGCATCCAACAACACATTGGTCCACACCAAGACTCTAGTAAAGAGCAGCATCGTGCTCATTGACAGCACACCATACCAACAGTGGTATGGATCCCACTTAAGCACTGCCCCTGGGCCATGAGAAGGAGACCAAGCTGACTCCTGAGGAGGAAGAAATTTTGAACAAAAAACAATTGAAGAAAATTCAGAAGAAATATGATTTCTTAAAAAAAGAAGAATGCCAATATCAGCTAAAGGAACAGTTCCAGCCGGGTGAGCTTCTTGCATGTCTCTCTTCAAGACCAGGCCAATGTGACTAAACAGATGGCCATGTGCTACAGGGCAAGGAGCTGGGACTGTAGCTGAGGGAAATCAAAGTCCAGAGAGGCAAATAAATCCTTCTCACTCCCATCTTAGCTCATGTTATAAAGGTGTTTTATCAGAAAGAAAGAAAGAGAGAAGGAAAGAAAGAAAGAGGAGGAAAAAAAGAAAGAAAGAAAGAAAGAAAGAAAAGAAAGAAGAAAAGAAAGAAAAAGAAAGAAAGAGAAAGAAAGAAAGAAAAAGAAAGAAAGAAAAGGAAAGAAGAAAAAGCTGATGACTCAGGTCCCTCAGAATCTCTGTATCTTCCACTGAGATGCAAAAACACAAAACAAAACAGAAAAAAAACCAAAACAACCCCCAAACCAGCTGAGCCCTGACACTTGCACAACTCGTTCAGTTTTCAACGTGGTAAAATCTAGCTGCAAATTGACTGCAGGTGGCAATGTTTTGGTTGATCACGTGTGAGACTCTGCCATAGCTCCCCTAAAATTTTAATTTGTATATTTGGTGGTAGTGTTTGGTCGGTGGAATAACACAAATAGCATAACATAAAGGCAGTCAGGAAGCAGACAGGCTGTTATTGAGATTCCTCCTGTCATCTAGAATTTAGAATTCTTCTTAGAATTTAGAATCTTCTTAGAATCTAGAATTAATCTGTCTATATTTGTGTGTGATGGGGAGAGGAAGATGGAGATAGAGATAAAGAGAAAAAAGAGAGAGAGAGACAGAGGGAGAGGGAGAGAGGGAATCTTCATATTCTACCTTGTAGTTTTATAATTAGCATCTTCCTTGGTAATGGAATACAGAGGTTGCTCATGAAGTCTGCAGATGGGATTATGCTGGGCAGGCTAGCAAGATAGAATGTTAGTTACTTTCAGAGCAGCACAAAGCAATGGAGAAGTAGATGAGACTGTCACTAAGTGTGAAAATTAGGTTAGGTCATGAAAGTGAAATAAAGGAACAAACATAGTTTTGTAGGGAGGCTAGAAAATGTTGAATGACAAATTTAACTTTTCAGAAATAGAAATTTTTGGAAAACACTCCAGTGGAAGTTGAGAAGAAGTACAAGAAAAACCATTAGATATAAGACTGGAATAAAAGTGCTAAAATTATTAAGAATGTCTGAATAATAAAAGATCAACTAAAAATAGATGACTAGATAATATGTGGTGGGAAGGTAGGAGTCAAATAAATCAGCTGATAATTTGATTGATTTAAATGTAAAAATTAATTTATTATTTAGACATATGCTTTGCTTTTCTACTATATGACTCCCTTTTAAACATTTCTCAAAGTAATTTTCTTTTGTTTTTTAAGGTTTTTATTTTGAAATTATTTTAGACTTAAAAATGTTTCAAAAATAAAATTCTACATATCCTTTAAAAACTTTTATTTTCTATTTTCAAATATGAAAATATATTCAAATTTTATATATTTTGAATGTCATTACATTAATAAAGAATATTTATTTATTTATTAATTTTGAGAGAGAGAGGAAGGGATAGAGAGTGAGAAAGAGAGAGAATAAAACATCAATTTGTTGTTCTACTTACACATTCATTGCTTGCTGCTTGTATGTGCCCTGACTGGGGATCGAACCTGCAACCTTGGCATATTTGGATGACCTCTAACCAAATGAGCTACCCAGTCAGAGATAACATTTTATTTTAAATTTGTTAGATTATTATTGTTGGTAAAACATAAATTATGTAAAAATCTTCATAATAACAGTGTAATGAGCAATTTTGCTGAAATGAGGCAAGAAAATTTTATGAAATGAATACATAAGTTATGAACCATATAGATCTTTCTTTTATTAGCCATACAAACATCACTGACTCATCAATAGGACATTCAGACATCCAGAATAGTAGTTAAATTCAGTCTTTTAAAATATATTGCCAAATTTCAGTCATATAAAAAAACCATAGTTTTACACAAACTTTTCAGTTTTGTTATTATGTCTATATTTTTCAAGGCAAGAGGATTAAGCATACTTCAACAGTAGGTTGATTTTTAACTCTTAAGTATTCACAGAAATGATATATGGACCTCTTCTGTTCTGGAAAGAGAAAAGCAACTCAGACATCAGAGAGCCAGCTCTCAGGTGGCTAGAAGCTGCCTTGATGCTTAGCGGTGAGGCCATGGTGTTCTCCAGGGAGCACAGACAACTTCACAGAACACCACAGCGGCAAGGTCCCTCTGTGCCCATGGTGGAGCAAGAAACAGAGCCACTTGGAAATCACGTTCTGTATACAAGAACATTTTCAAACTGAAACATAACCGAACATCCTCCTCTCTTAGTTTTTATGAGAGACTGCTGCTTATTCACTGATACAACTTACTTCTCACTCTATTCTTCTCATTTTCTATATAAGAATTTTAAGAATCCCAAACGTAACATTATACCTGCTTTCCAACCCTAAGCAAAGTCCCATTTCTTAAACTCTCCTCAAAATCACTTAATACGTGCCTAAATCCTGTAAGTCCCTTCTCATACCCTCTTAATAAGAAAGCCCACGTTCTCTGTGATGAACGTTCTTCCTTATTAAAATGAGTCATTAATGCCAACGCACTGCAGAAACCTTCATGATGGTTTTTGGCTGGAAGGCTTTGCCGGTACATTTGTTCTAAGTCCTGCAAATATTATGGGAAGTGGTGCCTGGATTGTGGATTGCTATTCCAGTTCAGTTTTCCCTCTAGCTGGAGTTCTTGCTGCTTCCTCACCAGTTACCAAGGTCTAAACACATCTGTAAGGTCATAAGTGATTATCCCCAGCTAGAACCAGGGGAAAGGAAATTCCTTCTGTTAAAATAACTTCAACTGTGAGGCTGATCACATGGAGGGACTGTGGCTATGTGACCAGAAGGGTGTAAACCTCATTTTGGGTTCCCTGGTTCTAAGGTGTTCTGTCCACACTATGGTGGCTCCTGATTTGAGAGAGAAAGTCATCATTCAGGTGTACTTACTGAGGAAGGACGAGCTGAGCCACATCTGGCTTCTCTAGCCTTTGCCGTGAGATGGCTTTTGCTTGGAATGGATGTTCTCACTTAAATGTTTTTGCTATAGTTTATTCTTTTCCTGCAATAAACTGCAGATTGGTCATCGTAAAACTTCAACCCTGTTCCTTATGAAATGATAAAGTGGTGGCTTAATTATTCATGAAATAATTCAATAAATATTTATTAAGCACCAGTTACGTGCAAGTCACTATTATAGTTTCTGAGAACACAGCAGTGAGTAAATGGACACAAAACCCTGGGTTCATGGCACTTACACACTGTGGAGCTTTATGACTCCTTCTGTGTTTGGTTTATATTAATGGAGTCTTTATGTTAGAAGCAAATGGCTCTTTGTTTCTGGATGGGTGACACCAACTGAATGAAGAGCTTTTGATGATCAGTCTTACTCCACTCCACCTCTCTGTGCCCAACTCCTTCCTGAAAATGGGGGACGAATGTTTAAATTCCAAACATACAAAATTGAGGGAGAAATTCTCTGAATATTGGTCTGTTTTAAGCAGTTTAGAGGTATTTGTTATCATCATATGTATCTATACACAAATTATTTATTAAGTTAAAAACATTGGTTTCAAATTAAATATGGCCACACATACCTCTACCATCTTGCTGTCTCTACTTAAGAAAATCAGAGCTCTTCTTTGTAGTTGGAAAGATAATCTTTTTTTAAAAGATTTTATTTATTTACTTTTAGAGGGTAAGGGAGAGAAAGAGAGAGAGAGAGAGACATCAAAGTATGGTTGCCTCTCTCATGCCTCCTACTGGGGACGTGGCCTGCCACCCAGGCATGTGCCCTGACTGGGAATTGAATGAGTGACCCCTTGCTTCTCAGGCTGGCACTCAATCCACTGAGCCACACCAGCCAGGGCTAGAAAGATAATCTTAATTCTTGAACTGTTAGGGTTATCACAAAATCTAAAACAATAAAATCAAAATTTAATTCAATGCCAAAAATTTGTATTGAATACATTTTATGGGAAAGGATAGTATCTTTCTCTTATGAAGGTTAAAAGGCATTGCAAACATTTAACATCAGTGGACATTTTCAAGATAATGCCTAGATTTGATCAATAAATTGGTAGCATACAGTTTATATAACTATGTGTATAAAGTAACATTTTTAGCAATGACTCATATATAATAGTGTCTGCAATGTGGTTTCCATTATAACTCTAGTCCTCTGCAAGTAACTTTCTCCAAATTTAATCTTTTGGGTTGAAATTTTCCATGCCTGGTTTAAGCTCAAAAGTATTAAACAATTATTTTTTAAAGTTGCAAGGCAATTCCTTTGGCTATCGTATATGTCTCTTTTAATTTCAATATAGACAAGAGAAAGCGAAAAAGGAAAGATTTGAGTACATGAGTATGGTATTTGTGCATTCAACTAGAACCAAAGAAAGACCTTTATAGCCTACATGTAAGATCATTTTACTCAGCTTGTTTCCTAAAGTAACTGGAGCAGGCTCACTGTTATCTGGTATGGCTCTGTGGTTGCAGGACCTATTTTTGTACCTGGAAATAGTGAATAAAGAGATCCTTAGAGATTAGATTTTCATGGCTTTTAAATACCATATTTTGGGGCTATAAGACGCACCCTTCCCCCCCAAATTTGGGAGGAATAATGGTTGTTAATGCTGCTGTTGAGGTCTGTTTACATTTACACTGGTGAAATATTATGTTATTTATGTTATTAAATATTTTACCACATTTTTTGTTTCAAATTTTTCCCTATTTTCCTCCTCTAAAACCTAGGTGCATCTTATGGTCCAAAAAATATGGTAGGTATGTTTAGCTGATTTTTGTGATAATTGTACACAGCCTCTTGTCTCTGAAGATCTTGGGGTAGGAATTCACACCTTCATCATGTCCTCTCCCTCATTTCTTGCTCCTTGTAGCAAATAAGTTATTTAGGAAACTCAAAGTGGCTTCTCATCAGAAACTATGGATGATTAAGTCTTTGGGGGATATACTGGAAAAGATGCCTCTTTGGTTTGAGTTCTGGTAGTCACCATGACAATCTTGGAACTATTCTGCTGACATTACTTTTGTCCTAGGACATCTATAAATGAAGCTACAAGTATACCTTCTCCCCATTCAAAAATAAAGAAAAAGCATGCTGTCTTCATAGAGGTTTTGGCAGTTGAGGCTTACTGATGTATGATTCTTGAGGACAAGAAAATGAGGGGGAGCACAGGCAGGAATTATTTTTTTGGCCAACATAAAATCACCCTATAACTTACATTTTTATGTGTCTTGAATCTTCACCTCACACTTGATTTAAACTTTATTTTCATCTCAAATGTTATTAGAAAGTCATTATTTCTGAAATTGTGTAGCTTGATTATTACCTAAAAACAAACCCCCAATTGCCCCAAAGGCATTTGAAAAGATAACATCTTCAGTATCCTCTTTCTAAAGCCATACCCATGTACATATATGCACACAATGGGTTTGCATGCCTAACTGTCTACTCTCTGTTTCATGTGGACATATCCATATACATCCCTGTAGATTCAAAATTTTCCACAAGGAACAAAAGAAATCTCATAATGAAAAGCAACATTTTTTCTGGATTCATGCCAAGGTACCGGATCCTTGTTCTTTTCCAGTTGATTTATCTTAATGATGCTCTGTCAGGCAAAGCCTTTATGAATTCTGCATAATGTCCTGTGCAATTACAGCGGCATGCTTGCCTCAGCTTTACAAGGCTAAGCTTGAGATGATTTTTTCCCTCTAAGAATCTCTCCCATATTCAATGATAAAACAAGACCAGTCATTGCTGGAAGAACACAATTAAGAAGTTTTCTTTTCTTTTTTAAAGACTTGTGCTTAGAAAACTTAAACCTGGATGAGTTTTGCCAACATGGTTTTTATTTAGCTTCATTTTTCATTTCTTTCTATAGTTCAGTTAGCTATAGGTCATAGAACTATGCTTTGAATTAGTTTTATGTGTAAGACAATAGGATTCATTGTCAAAAAAAATGTTCCCTCTCAGCCTCATCCTTCTGTGGAGAAGCATGGACAGGGCTCTGGGTCACTCTGATAGAGCTTTCCACAATAATGGAAATATTTTACAATCTTCTTTGTATAATATGGTAATCACCAGCCAGTGGTGACGGTTGAGCATTGAAAATGTGGTCAGTGTTACCGAGAAACTGAATTTTAAATTTTATTTACATTTAACCAACTCAAGTTTAAGGAGCTACCTTTGGCTATGGGATACTCTTACAACACAGGTCTACAGAATTACAGTAACTCTTGAAAACTGCACTGAGGTTTGGCAAAATCCTATTCTTGTAACAAACCACCCCAAAAGTAGTGCCTTAAAACAATGAGGTACATATTATCTCATGATTCAGTGTGTTGACTGCTCATCGAGGCAGTTCTTCATGTGGTTTCAGGTATCAGTGAGGGCTCGTGTCACCTGAAGGCCCAATTGGACTGATGTTTAAAATCGCTTTTCACTCTGTACCTGGTACTTCGACTGGTTTGTTTGGAACAGCTGGGGACTGGCCAGGCACCTCCCTTTCCACAGAGCTTCTTCAAGTAACAAACTTGGGTTTTCTCACAGCATGGTAGTCTCAGGAATTTGAACTTGGTACATAGTGTCTGGCTTCCCCCAGTGTGGGTGTTTGAAGGGAGAGGAAGGAGGAGCTGACGTGTTCTTCCAGCGTGGGAACTGGCCCAGCACTCCTTCTATGATCTAATGGTCAGAGCAGTCACAGAGCCTTCCCAAGGAAGTAACCTAGACCCTACCTCTGGATGGGAAGGAGGTAAAAAATATTGTGACCTAAATATTGTGAACTAAATATTTTTAGTTATCCATAGCTATTCTGTAAAACTGACAAATTTTTCCAAGCTTACCCAGTAGAAAATGTGAAGGCTAATGCCTCTACTTTCCTTCTTACCTGACCATTAAAATAATTTCAATTGCCTATCTTGCATTCCCCCCCCCCCAAATTGCTAGAGCAAAGAGTTTTGTGCTTTTGATGGGGCTTTTGATGATGTTTAAACTGAACTGGGGACCTAGGATGTGAATAGAAAGGTGTGATTTTATTTTAACTCAGGAGTCAACTTTGTGTGAGGAGCAAACTCCAATGACTCAGTCATTTTTATGGCTCTAAAATGATTGAGCACAACAAATTCTGGCTAAAAGTCCTCTTCACATTATGTGCATGTAAGTGCTGTTTTTAATCTGAATATATAATGGTTTTTAAAATTTTTTGTTTTATTAATGCAGATTTATTGGTTGGTATTGTTTTCTACTAAACCTTTTCTTCCCTGCCACATTCAGCATTAAGTCAATCTTTTCTTTAAAAAAATAATAATTTGATGTTAACAAAAACTCATCAGCTTCTGTAAGTGTATAAGCTTGGTGTATCTTTGGATTTTACATGTTGCTCTACAGAAAGATTTGCTCATTTGATTTGTGTTTCATTAAACATCCAAAACATTTCTTCAGTTTAACATCAACTTTCTTCAACTTTAAACAACTGCACAGATACCCTGCTGTCAGCCAGCTTCCACCTGTCTTGTTTAAGAAAATTGTGTTCAGGTGAACATTGCTTTTATCCTTGCAGGCTGACTGTATTCTAGGACTGCGGTTAATTATTTGGGCTTGCCATTGAGCACTCGTCAATGATGTTCATAAGTCACCGGAAAACGGCCTGGGTCTAGGTCTCTGAGTCATGTGGAGGGTCAGCAATTGCATCAGATGTAAGGCCTTCAGCTTAGTCTTGGGATGGCTCCCATTTCCAGCTGCTACACAGTCACATGGCCTCCCAGAGGACCTCTGCACTGCTTTTGCTTGGTGTCCTACTCTTTGTTTCTTAGATCTTTGTGGCAGACAGTGTTTCTTAGGTAACTGAACTCAGCAAGGCTTTGAGGTTTATGTTGCAGAAAGGGGTCTGGCTGTGTAGGACTTCCTTGATGCACACAGCACTGATCAAAGGAGTGTGCTTCTCATCACTGTTTGGGGGCCAGGTTAAAGGGTGACTGGTGATTCTTTGTTCTGTCCAATTCCTTCTTTTCCCCTGCTGTCACTTCCATTTCAGTTTCACAGGAAGTTCCGTGACCCTGTTCCATGAGGCTTCACATTGGTCTGCCTCAGTTCCATTTGCTCTGGAAACTATATCCAAGGCTCTGGCCCTCATTATTACCAAAAGCCATGGTTTCTGGTTCCCAGCAGGGCCTTGTTAGCACAGACAGAACAGGTCGAATAATGCATATGGTTCTGGGACTCTAGATGTTTGGCAGAATGGGGAAATCTGTACCTGGGAATTAAAGCACAATGTGTCACTCCCATACCTCAGGACTGCGACTTCTCTCCATCCTCAAAATTATCATCTAATATGGACCGTCAGCAACTTACCCACTCTTCCTCTCCTTCCCCTCTCCCCAGCTAGTGCCATAGTGATCCTTTGAAAATATGTATTTGACCAAGTCACTCTCCTGCTCCCATTACTTCCTGTTGCCTTTAGTATAAAGTCAAATATCCTTACTGTGATCAGAATAGTGTCTGCTTGCCCATACTCACTCCTCACAATCGCTCACACAATCCCTCAGCTCCAGCCATATTAAACATTTGCAAGTGACTTGAAAAGACATTATCTTTGCTACTGAGGACTTTTGTCCATGTTCCCTTTTCCAGTAAAACTCTTCTTCCCACTCTTTTAGCTAACTTCAACACTCTTGTTTTAGTAAATCCTAGTTTAAGCATCACTTCCTCCAGGATACCTTCTTCTCTGTCTCCTCCGACTAGGTTAGGCCCGCAGTTGCACACACCTTTCCGTCTTCTTCATCAGACTCATTGCACTCACATCATTGACTCTGCATTTGTTTTCCCCTAGAATTGGCAACTTAGGAATGCTTGTTCACCGTTGTGTCCTCAGAATAGGCACTTCCTGAGAAACTGAATAAATTCCACATAACAGAAACACCTCTGATAAAATCTTGTGGTTGAGCATGACTCTCAAATGACAAATTGCAGTGTGAATAACTATCAATCTGAAACAACTTTGGAACAAAAGATTTTATTTGTGTTGAAAGAGTTACCATACCCTCTGCTTGTCACAGCGGTGATATTGCCTGAGATATTTGTAGGTAATTTTGGCAACCGGTTATTAAGAATGTCCTAAGTCAAAAGTGACAAAGAGAAAGGAACTCTCCTTTTGTAGGAGCCTTGATCCTCCTTTCACTTGGCTGGACTTTGCTATGTGCACATCATGCCTGGCCAACACCAGCTTCACATGGAAGGGTTCCATCAGCTTTTAACAAACCATATGGTAGAAACATCTATGCATATTTCTCCTGATGCCTTCAGGCACTGTTAAGCAGCTGGTACTAATGAATAAGAATGACCAGTGAAATCGTGGCATGTTGTTGCTAGGAAGAAACAGTTTATAGCCAGAGAATTATAGATTACTTACTAGGCAAGAACACACAGAAATAGAAGGGATGTGTGATTTTTGCATTTCATCTAGATTTGGCCACCTGTACTGCTTAAGGCAATGCAAAGCTGGGCTGATTAGCAACTATTGATTCTATTCCTAATGATGGTGGCCCTGGGAGCTGGGACCAATATCTTCAATACTTATCAAAATTATTCAGAGCCAATACCCCTGAAGCCACTGGGGGAGCTCTGAAAAGAGTCTCTGGTTAAACAACATTTTGTAATGTTGTTCCTCTAATTTTTCTATCTTTTCTTGAAAGACAAAGATATTTGTTTCCTCCCAATATATACATTAAAATTTTTATTACATTGAGGCCCAAATCCTAGTGTAACATTTAAGAGACAATTCCTACCATAACCCTGATATAGGAATTTCCTTCTGTATGCATGGGATCCTTTCCAGCTTCATACAAACTTTGATGCAAAACTCAGCCCTTTCACCAGGTTGCACAAAGAAATCCAAGCATATTTTTGGTAGTTTTTTGTATTATTTTGCATATCACCTTGCAACCACCTGATTAGCATAGCTCAAATACTTCCTTCAGGGCCTGGCCCCCAGCTTCATTTTCTCTGTCATCCTTTGCCCAGTGCTGTGCTCCATTCCTAGGACCCTTTTCTATCTCCATCTTATTCACAGCAGGGCCCCTTTTAGCAGGAAACTTTGCTGATTTTGACATATAAGCTTTTAAAAGCAGTGTTTATGACATAGGCTGCTGACTAAAAATAGGTATGATAAATTTCTCTAATCCTTGCACTGTAATATTTTGGAACTAGTGTCTCCTCTTCCTTCTCTGTCTCCATTTCTTTTTCTCCCCTATCTCTTACTTGCTGCCAATTTATTTTTATTTACTATTTGGCTTGAATGATTTTTTTTTAGGTTTCAGAAATAATAAAGTAAATTCCCTTAGAGGAATTCAAGTGTGAAGCTTTTCCTTTTTAGTACAATTCTTTTTGCATAGTTGGCAAAAATTATAGTATAAAGCAATTACACTCCAAGTACTTAAGCTAGTCCTGTTTACATGTGGGCGCAGGAGTGTTCCGCCATTCCCCCATGCACTGCTGGCAGGAGTTTCACCTTCTTAATTTAGACTGTCGTAAGATATTGCAAAAAGATTATCCAAATGGACAGAAAAGACAGGAAATAAATCCATTCTCAAAGCTTGGACAGATATAAATTCCACTAGGCAGCTTTCAAGCTAAGAGTCCTCAGTGTCACTGCAGGAAACTTGTTATTAGATGTGGGTAGAAAAGACAATTATCTTAGTTTTTGAATGGAGGCCACTATGAGTGCTATAAATATTTTAGTTTTTATTACTACTATTATTATAAACTACACTAAAGGAATTTTTGGACACACAACCGAACCATAATCTAAAAGAGTTTCCAGAAAGTTAGAGGATGTGTGGAAGCTGAAATCAAATTGGAGGACAGGATTATGGAAAGTAGATATAGGTCTAAATGGCTGAGGGTTGGGGTTTTGAAGTCTGTGGAGGAAGAGAAATCTAGGTTGAGGCCCCATGGGAATGGGAGCCAGAGTTGAGTATCCTAAATATATAATAAAAACAGCCAACATTTAATGAGTACCTATTGTGTATCAGGAAACTCTCTGGAGCACTATAAACTTTTAAAACTCTTAATACTTTAAAGTACATACCTATGAAGTATGAAGTATATATTATTATCTTTTAAAGCCAGGAGTCATGAAAGGATAATTTGAGAACAGAATTCTCCATGGGAGAATTAAATATTGGACTGGGCATGCTTGGAGGGAGAACAGATGAATGACAAGATTTATTTGAGAATATTATGTAGTAGAGACAAAGATTAGAAAATAAAAATGAAAAAAATGTAAATGAAAAAATTATGTAAATAAAAATAAAAAGTAGGAGATATGGAGGCCAGATGAGGGTTCAGAAAGATTGAAAGAGATAATGGAGAATTGTGGTTGGCTGTAGGATATGATGACCACTAAATCCAGACCTCTTTATAAACCTTCTTCCAAACTATAAAAAAACCCAAAAACAAAAAATAAAGACAAGGGACCCATACATGCTGCATGTCTACAGTATTTCTAGGCAACAAAGAATGTTACAAGCTTCAGATTACCTATACATAGAGAAATAAACACCAATTAAACAGGGCTGACAATGGAGTTCCCACTGCCACTGCTAGTCTGTGGGTATGCAGTGAGGGAAAGAGGAACGCTGCAGGCATAGATGTACAAAGATACAAAGTTTCCACTGAAAAAAGAAAAGACCAACATTGAGGGCTAAAATGTTCAACCAATGTCTGGGACTTAGTTCATAGCAGCAGCTACAAAGAAGGGGATTGAATGTGAGTGACACTGGAGGTAACAGCCTTGGAGAAGCTTCTGGGGGAAAAGATATAAAAGAGACAAGGGGTCCATGAGGAAGTGGCAGAGAGGGAAAAGAAAGAAGGAAGAATTTAGAATCATAAAGAAGTTAGAAGAAAAAGAGAACAAAACACCCCAACTTGCCTTTTCATCCAACAACGTCATCCATTAAAGAATCTGCACCTTACTGACCGAAGAGCGTTATCTTGAATGAAAAATTGTAATGCTTCACCCAGGAATCCTAGACAAACTCCAAAGGAAGATACTGTCAAAAGAAAATAGAAAATGACATTAAAACCATTTTAACTGATGAAAATTCTCCCCAAATAATCAATCAATAAGTAGAAGAAAACTATAATACAATACTCCACACTAAATTTAATATCAAATAAGCATTTGGAGTTATTAAAAAAAGTAGAATAAAAATTCAAGGACTAGAAACAGAAATTATAAAAAAATGTAGTAAGAGTTGTTTGAAATTGGAAAAGACATATAAGGAAAAGTAAACAATCTCAGATTTGAAAATTAAATCACAAGGTGCCAAGTGGAGAAAAGATTTAAATTACAATTTAATAAGAGGCATTTTTAATTTATTTTTTAATTTAATATTTGTTGTATTTTTCCCATTATTGTTTAGTCCCCTTATGCCCCCTCCTCCCAGCAATCACCACACTGTTGTCTATGTCCATGAGTCCTTTTCCTCTTTGCTCAATCCCTCTACCCCCTAATCTCTCAACACCCCCACTAGTGGCCATCTGTTCTCCATCTATGAGTCTGTCTCTGTTTTGCTTGTTAGATCAGTTTGTTCATTAGATTCCACATATGAGTGAAATCGTATGGTGTTTGTCTTTCTCTAACTGGCTTATTTCACTTAGCATAATGTTCCACAGGTCCATCCATGCTGTTGCAAAGGGTAAAATTTTCTTCTTTTTTATGATCGAGTAGAATTCCATTGTGTAAATGTCCCATAGTTACTTTACCTACTTATCTACTCATGGACATTTGGGCTGTTTCCATATCTTGGTGGTTGTAAATGATGCTACAATGAACATGGGGGTGCTTATGTTCTTTCGAATTATTGTTTTGGGTTCCTCCGGATATATTCCCAGAAGGGAGACCACTGGGTCAAAAGGCAGATCCATTTTTAATTTTTTGACTGGCTTGTTTTCCACAGTGGCTGCACCAGTCTGCATTCCCACCAACAGTGAAAAAGGGTTCCCTTTTGTCCACATCTGTGCCTGCACTTGTTGTTTGTTGATATATTGATGATAGCCATTCTGACAGGTGTGAGGTGGTATCTATTGTGGTTTTAATTTTCATTTCTCTGATGATTAGTGGTGTTGAGCATCTTTTAATATGTCTATTGGCCATCCATATGTCCTTTTTGGAGGAGTGTCTATTCAGGTCCTTTACCCATTTTTCAAATTGTGTTGTTTGTTTGGTTTTTGTGTTACATTTTGTAAGTACTTTATAAATTTTGGATATTACCCCCTTATCAGATGTATTGGTGAATATATTCTTCTATTCTGTCGGTTGTCTTTTTATTTTGTTGATGATTTCCTTTGCTGTGCAAAACCTTTTTAGTTTGATATAGACCCATTTGCTTATTTTTTTTCTTTTGTTTCTCTTGCCTGGAGAGATATATCTAATAAAAAATTCTTATGTGCAATGTCTGAGATTTTGCTGTCTATGTTTTCTTCTATGATTTTCATTGTTTGGGCCTGACATTTAAGTCTTTTGATTCATTTTGAACTTATCTTTGTGGGTGCTATAAGAAGGTGGTCTAGTTTCATTTTTCTGCATGTATCTGTTCAATTTTCCCAACACCATTTATTGAATAAACTATCGTTAGCCCATTGTATGTGCTTGCTTCCTCTGTTGAACATTAATTGATCATTAAGATGTGGGTTTATTTCTGGGCTCTCTATTCTATTCCATTGATCTCAATCTCTCTCTCTCTCTTTAATGCCAGTACCATGCTGTTTTGATTACTAAGGCCTTATAGTATAGTTTGGTATTGGGTAGCATGATTCTTCTAACTTTATTCTTCTTTCTCAGGATCACTGTTGCTATGGAGGGCCTTTTGTGGTTCCACATAAATTTTTGAAATATTTGTTCCAGTTCTGTGAAATACGTCATTGGAATCTTGATAGGAGTAGCATTGAATCTATAGGTTGCTTTGGGTAGCATGAACATTTTAATGATATTAATTCTTCCTGTCCATGGTCAGGGTATGTGCTTCCACCTTTTTGTATCTTTTATTTCTTTCTGCAGTGTCTTACAGTTTTCTGAGTACAGGTCTTTTATATCATTGGTTAGGTTTATTCCTAGGTATTTTATTCCTTTTGCAGCAATTGTGAATGGGATTGTTTTCTGAATTTCCCTTTCCGTTAATTTGTTACTGACATATGAAAATGCAACTGATTTCTGGATATTAATTTTGTATCCTGCTACTTTGCTGAATTCATCGAACACTTCTAGTAGTTTCTTGGTGGAATCTTTGGGGTTCTCCATGTACAGTATCATGTTATCTGCAAATAATTACAGTTTTACTTCTTCCTTTCCAATTTGGATGCCTTTTATTTGTTTTTTCTTGTCTGATTGCTGTGGCTAGGACTTCCAGTAATATATTGAATAACCAAGGTGAAAGTGTACATCCCATCTTGTTCTCAATCTTAAGGGGAATGCTTGTAGGTTTTGCCCATTGAGTGTGATGCTGGCAGTGGGTTTGTCATATATGGCCTTTATTATGTTTATGTATGTTTCCTCTATTTCCACTTTGCTGAGAGTTTTGATAATAAATGGGTGTTGGATTTCATCAAATACTTTTTCTGCTATTGATATATCATGTGCTTTTTATCCTTCATTTTGTTTATGTGGTGAATCACATTTATTAATTTGCAAACGTTGCACCAACCTTGAATTCCCAGAATAAATGCCTCTGGATCATGGTGCATGAATCATTGCTGTGTTCAGTTTGGAAATATTTTGTTGAGGATTTTAGCATCTATGTTCACCAGGGAAATTGGGCTATAATTTTCTTTCTTTGTAATGTCTTTATCTGGCTTTGAAATTAAGATAATGCTTCCTTATAAAATGAGTTTGGGAGCCTTCTTTCCTCTTGAATTACATAAAATAGTTTGGGTAGAAGAGGTGTTAGTTCTTCTTGAAACATTTGGTAAAATTCATCTCATCCAGGGCTTTTTTTCATCAGAAGTTCCCCCCCCCACCTTTTTTCCCCTTGTTTGAAACTAGCCCATATGCTACAGACTGTGAGGCCAGCTTCAGTATTACTTCCCCTCCTTTTATGACCACCAAGACCAGTGTTCAGATCCAATGGGAAAGGGAACTGGAGGGTTCATTGGGAGGTTTTTTTTTTTTTTTTTTTACAGCTTCAATTTCATTAGTTGTAATCTGTTTATTCAGATTCTCTCATTTTTTCCTGATTTTTGGAACCCTTTCTTACTAGAAGTTTATCCATTTGATCCAGTTTGCCCAGTGTTTTTGCATATTATTTTTCATAATATTTTTTTAACAAGCCTTTGTATTTCTTTGGTGTCAGTTGTTATTTCCCCTTTCATTTCTGATTTTATTTATTTGGGTCTTTTCTCTTTTTTTGTTGATGAGTCTGGTTAGAATTTTGTCAATCTTGTTTATCTTTTCAAAGAACCAGCTTTTGGATTCATTGATTTTTTTGTATTTTTTAGACTTTATTTTGTTTATTTCTGTTCTGATCTTTACTATTTCATTCCTTCTTCTAGCTTTGGGCTTTGGTTGTTCTTTTTCAAGTTCCTTCAAGTGTGAAGTTAGATTGTTTATCTGGGCTTTTTCTTTTTCTTTTTCTTTCTTCTTCTTCTTTTTTCTTTTCTTTTTTTTAGATATTCCTGTAATATCATGAATTTCCCTCTTAGGATTGCTTTCCCAGTATTCCATGGATTTTGGATTATTGTGTCCTCATTTTCATTTGTTTCAAGGTATCTTTTGATATCTCCCTTGATCTCATTGTTGACCCATTCATTAATAATATGTTATTTAGCTTCCATATCTTTGTGTATTTTTCAGTGTTCTTCCTGTGATTCATTTCTAGTTTCATAGATTATGGTAAGAGAAGATGCTGCACATGATTTCAGTCTTCTTAAATTTATTAAGTTTTGTGTACTAAAATGTGTCCTACCCTAGAAAATATTCCATGTGCACTTGAAAAGTATGCATATTCTGCTGTTTAGGGGTGAAATGCTCTGAAGATATCAATTAAATGTATTTGATTGAGTGTTGTTTAAGGCTCCTGTCTCCTTGTTGATTTTCTGCTTGGTAGATCCATCCATTGAAGTCAATGGGGTGTTAAAATCCTCAGTTATGACTGTATTTATGTTGATCTCTCCCTTTATGTCCACCAAGATTTGCTTTACATATTTAGACGCTCCTATGTTGGGTGCATAAATGTTTACTAGGGTTATATGCTCTTGTTGGATTATTCCCTTAATCATTATACAGTGTCCTTATTTTTCTGTTAGTATAGGTTTGGTTTTAAAGTATATTTTGTCAGATATAAGGACTGCTACCTCAGCTGTTTTTCCTTTCCATTTGCGTGAAATATTTTTTCCAACCCTTTACTTTTTTAAATTATATTTTATTGATTATGCTATTACAGTTGTCCCATTTCTCCCCCATTACTCCCCTTCACCATGCACACCCCCTCCCACCCACATTCCCCCCTTTAGTTTGTGTCCATGTTTCATAAGTTCTTTAGCTTCTACCTTTCCTACACTATTCTTGCCCTCCCCCTGTCTATTTTCTACCCACCGTCTATGCTACTTGTTCTCTGTACCTTTTCCCCCTCTCTCCTCCTCCCACTCCTCTGTTGCCAACCCTCCATGTCATCTCCATTTCTGTGTTCCTGCTCCTGGTCTAGTTGTTTGCTTAGTTTGCTTTTGTTTTAGGTATGGTTGTTAATATCTGTGAGTTTGCTGTCTTTTAACTGTCCTATTTTTTATCTTCTTTTTCTTAGGTAAGTCCCTTTAACATTTCATATAATAAGGGCTTGGTGATGATGAACTCCTTTAACTTGACCTTATCTGAGAAGCACTTTATCTTCCCTTCCATTCTAAATGACAGCTTTGCTGGATAGAGCAATCTTGGATGTAGGTCCTTGCCTTTCATGACTTGGAACACTTGTTTCCAGCCCTTTCTTGCCTGTAAGGTCTCTTTTGAGAAATCAGCTGACAGTCTGATGGGAACTCCTTTGTACGTGACTGTCCCCTTTTCTCTTACTGGTTTTAAGATTCTCTCCTTATCTTTAATCTTGGGTAATGTAATTATGATGTGCCTTGGTGTGTTCCTCCTTGGGTCCAACTTCTTTGGGACTCTCTGAGCTTCCTGGACTTCCTGGAAGTCTATTTCCTTTGCGAGATTGGGGAAGTTCTCCTTTATTATTTGTTCAAAGAAGTTTTCCACTTGTTGCTCTTCTTCTTCCCCTTCTGGTACACCTATAATTCGGATGTTGGGACATTTAAAGATGTCCTGAAGGTTCCTAAGCCTCTCCTCATTTTTTTGAATTCTTGTTTCTTCATTCTTTTCTGTTTGGTTGTTTATTTCTTCTTTCTGGTCCACTCCATTAATTTGAGTCCCAGTTTTCCTCCCATCACTATTGGTTCCCTGTGCATTTTTCTTCATTTCACTTATTGTAGCCTTCATTTGTTCACCTAATTTGCGACCAATTTTGTAAGCTTCCTAATCACTACTGCTTTGAACTGTGCTTCTGGTAGGTTAGCTACCAGTGCTTTGAGCCTGCATCTGATAGGTTGACCACCTCCTGGTCAGTCAGATGAATTAGCTCTGGGGCCCTGGTCTGTTCTCCTGTTTGAGCCATCCTTTTTTTTTTTTTTTTTCCTTCTTCTTTTTTTCTGGTCTGGTGGCAGTTGTTATGTAGTGTGGGGCAGAGCCTTAGGTGTTCACCAGGGCAGGGCAGCCCAGTCACTGGGTTGTGATGCTGGATGTGGGGGCATGGTCTGAGAGGGAACAATGGCACTTGCTCCACGCTCTTGTGGATTCCAGTCCCTTCAGCCACTTTCCCCTAGCAAATTGGGCCCCTCTGGTGCTGATTTCCATGTGGGTGGGCCTGTGCATGTTCCAGGACCCCGTGGGTCTCCCCAGTGAACTCTCCTGTGAGGCTGGGACTCCCTCCCGGCACCTGAGCCCCTACAAGTGTTTTCAACGGGTGCTTTTAGGCTTCAATTCCCGGTGCTGGGGCCCTGTGTCGCACAGTCTGTCTTGCTGCCTGTTTTCGCCTGGTTTATCTGTGCGTGAACATGTGTTCGTGGTCAGCCGCCTTGTGTGCCCCAGTTGGCCCCCTCGTGTTCAGCAACTGGCAACCGCCGCCTGTGTGCCTGGGGTGACTGAGTGCCTGGGACCACCAGCCACTGTCTTATCCCACCGTGACCCAACTCCACCCGTCTCGGATTCTGCTGGTCTGCCCCTCTTACCTGTCTGGGTGAATTGTTGTTGGACTCCCATACAATTCAATTTTCTCTGTCCTGGTTAGGGTTTTTTTTTTTTTTTTTTTGGTTCTATATTTTTGTTGTCCTTAATCTTGGTTGTGAGAGGAGGTACAGCGTGTCCACCTATGCCTCCATCTTGGCCGGAAGTCCCCAACCCTTTACTTTTAATCAGTGTGATCTTTTGACCTGTGAGATGAGTATCTTGGAGGGAGCATATATATAGGTCTTGTTTTCTTATACATTCAGCTACCCTATGTCTTTTGGTTGGATCATTAAGCTATATACATTTAAGGTGAGTTTTGATAGATATGTATGTAATGCCATTTTATTGTTAGACTGTTTTCCTCTGTTTTTGTTTTTTTTGTTTGTTTGTTTTTGTTTCTCTTTTTCCTCTTCTTCTTAAAGCAAGCCCTTTAACATTTGTTGCAGTACTGGTTTGGTGTTTAAACTCCTTTAGCTTTTTCTTGTCAGGGAAGCTCCTTATTTCTCCTTAGATTTTAAATGGTAACCTTGCTTGATAAAGTAGCCATGGTTGCAAGTCCTTGCTTTTCACCACCTTAAAATTTCATGTCATTTCCTTCTGGCCTGAAATGTTTCTGTTGAGAAATCAGATGAAAGTCTAATTGGAGCTCCTTGTTGGTAACTAACTGCTTTTTCTCTAGTGGCTTTTAGGGTTCTCTCCTTGTCTTTAACTCTTGTTATTGTAATTTTGATGTGTCTCTATGTAGGACTCTTCGGGCCTACTTGGTCCAGCTTGTTTGGGACTCTCTTAGCTTCCTGGACTTGTATGTCTTTCTCTTCACCAGACTGGGGAAGTTTTTGGTCATTATTTCTTCATCAAACCTTTTAACTTGATACTAAAGAAATATACATCTCCCTAAATATGAAACTATCCATGTACAGAATTATTCATTGAAGCATTATTTGTAAATACAAGATATCTTAACCAATCTGAATGCCCACACATTAGGGACTGGTTGACTAAATTATTATATTTACATAATGAAGTAGTATGTGGCTATAAAAAAAGATAAAGAGTAAACCTATAACCTCCTACAAAGTGCTTTTTACAATAAATTATTAAATGAAAATATCAAAGGACAAGAAGTATTTATAGTATGCTATCTTTTGTATAACATGAGAAAGGGGGAAATAAAACATAAGTATCTGCATGTATATGGAAAACATATATGATAGATAAGGCAGAAACTGATAAAACTGCTTACATACAGGGTATGTGGGATATCACAAATAATAGTTCAGTATGACAAAATTTAATAATTATGTAGAAAAAAATCAATGATATGATTAACAAACTTAATTTAAATACAACTGAGCTAAAATATTGGAGAACACATTTTTTCCCCCAAGAATAACATGGAACATATATAAAAATTATCCAACTAATTGATTTCTTAGGAACCATATCTCTTATACAAAATACTCTTAGTTATAAATCAACAAAAAATAAATTAAAAACAATTCTTATACATTTGAAATCTAGGAAACATAATTCTAGGTAACTAAGAAATAGAAGTTGGAATTTTGTAATAATTATAATAAATAACAGTACAACTACTAAATGTAAAAATTAGTGAGATGCAGCTATAGTAGCACTCAGAGGGAGATGTATAGCCTAAACTGTATTAAAAATTAATGTAAGAAATTAAATGTTAAACTCATAAGGTTAGGAAAAGAATACAGAAGAAACACAAATGGAAGAAGAAAGGAAGTAATAAAGATGACATAAAAACAAGCAAGCAGACAAAAACCAATAGAGATGATCATCAAAACTAAAATTTGGTTCTTTGGAGACTTTAATAACACTGACCATGGGAAATAAGCAGAAGGAATAAATCAGTGCTATTGAGAACACCACCAACAAAAGGACTCTAACTACCATACAGGAGGGAATGACGATGTGGTTATATGGAACAGACAACATGTTTAGCATTCTTTCAAGTGCAGCCCAGATGCTGACTCCGCTTTCATAATGGGTCCTGAATTTCTGTCTCTGTCTTTTAGGTCCAGCCTCTTAGCCTGGCCACTCTCTTCACTATTTACATATCTTCCATTTCCTTCCCCACAGCCATAGAAACCCACATGTCTAAACCCTGAACTCAAACCTTTTTCTTTTCTCTTGGTTCTCTCAAATTCATTGTTTTTTTTTTTTTTTTTTTTTTAAGACACAAAGCCAAATAGATCCTTCCTTTGAATTTCTTCTGCAATGCCTTATCACTTCACTCTGCAATAAACACAGGAAAGCATTGTTCTAGAATGTGCTTTGCTAGGAGGAAAAGTTAATCTCTAAGAGAACAAGTATTAGTTAAAATCTAAAAATATTCTTTACTGCATATATTTTATATATGTAGATGATTCACTAATGCTAACACAATAGGCATCTTAGGTCCCGAGTCTCAGTCATGATCGGAAGACAAAATAGTATTAATTTTTTTATAGTTATGCATTGGGGTGGGTTAGCTTAAACTGGAATACTAAGGGGAATATATTAAATCTTTGACAGAAATAATAAATACAGGTACCTAATGGTGATGATCAAATTCTTAAGATATAGATGTTAACATATAGGCATGTTAGCCCCTCAGTTAGAATAAAGTCAGCTTCTTTTTCTCTATCCTGTGACTTTTGCTTTCAAACATTTGAATTTGGTAAACTCTCAATGTGTCTCCTTAAATACTTTTGCCTGTAATTCTTTAAAACCATGTGTGACTTAATACATATGCTTTTCATTCATTTACAATCAGTCATCAAAATACAACCTTTAAAAAGCTATTTGATTTCAAAGAACATTTTTTAATAAGCATTTAAAGCCCTTTGAGAATAAAGAAAGGATGCCACATTTTTTTTTCAAGAGTAAACATAGCACAACACAAAACATACTCATGCCCAGAGAAATCCAAGCTTCTGAATTTTAATTCTTTTCCATTCTTGATTAAATGAACCATCCCCTATATTCATTTAACTCCTGGTGAAGAATGAAGTATTTTGAGATGAGGAAGTAGCATTTTTCAAATTATTCCTTAAAAATCCATTTCACTACCATTTGAGTACTTTCTGTTAGGACCTGCTTTTATTTGCCTCAGTTATTCTACAACAGCAGTTCTTAAAATGTGGCCCTGCCTCTGGCAACACCATCAACATCTGGGAACTTACTGGAAATGCAAGTGCCCTAGCCCTGTGTCAGGTGTACCGAATCAGTAATGGGTATAGCCCAGCTGTCTATATTTAACAAGCTCTCCAGGTGATTCTCATGGACACTCAGGTTTGAGAACCACTGTTCTAGGGCCTTGGTTCACTCTTCCATCTCAAGGCATGCTTTTTTAGGAAAGGTTATGAGCTCTGTCATTCACATCTTAGTTTGAATGATTTATATATATGGTGCCTCTTTTGCAGCTATATTAAGGATTAAAGAAATTTTAGGTACCATGAGAAGAAATTTTTTATTTTTATTACCTTTTTCAAAAAAGGAAATAAATCCTCTTTCTACTGTCTCTAAAAACCCAGACACTTAGAATGATATCTCTTCCTTTAAAATCAGAAAATATCCCTGAAGATTTTTTTTGTCAAGAAATCAGGAGCTACAGGTTTTTGTGTCAAATTAGGACCTATAGCTCATGGTTATGGATGTTAACTTATGTTGCATTTTGAACATTAAAAAATGCTATTTTCTGGCTAGCACCTTTTCATGATAGTCTAAGATGATGAGAAATTATGAAAAATGAAGTATGATGTTCCAAGATTACTAGATAGTTGTTCCATATAGTATACTTACCAATTGTAGACAGATGTGGCTTTGGTATCAGAGATACCTGGGTTCAAATTTCACCTTTGTAATTTACTAACTGTAAGCTTGGGCCAGTTGCTTAACACCTCTAAAACTCAGTTTCCACATTCCTCATCTATTAAAGGAAGGAAAAAATGTGTACCTTCTGGGGATAGTGTGAGATTTACATGAGATAAAATTTGAGAAGAATTTGGCTTGGTGCTCAATATATGATAATGATTATTTTAAAAATTAAAAAAATCCTCACAAAGGACTTTTTTCACTGCTTTTAGAGAGAGAGTGAAGAGAAGGGAGGAAAGGAGGAGCAGGGAGCAGGGCAGGGGGAGAGAGAAAGAGAGAGGAACAATGATGTGAGAGAGAAACATCAATTGGTTGTCTCTGGTCGGCTGCCTGGTTGAGGATCAAACATGCATGTACCCTGATCAAGAATTGAACCTGCAACTGAGCCAAACTGACTAGGGCAGTATGTGCTAGTGATTATTATTTGGTAAAATGAGACAGCTAGTGACTTGAAAAAGTGTGTGTGTGTGTGTGTGTGTGTGTGTGTGTGTGTGTGTGTGTGTGTGTGGTGGGGCATGGGGCTGATCATTTAGTTTTTTAAAAGGAGAAACAGGACTTGCTGGGAAGCCATTTTGCTCATAACCACCAGCTTCCTTCAGGTGGTGGTACGATTCTTTTTTCTAACTAAGCAATGCTTGGTACAGCTCCTGAAATAAATTCTCATTCCTCACTCTATCTCCCTATCCTTCAAGAAAGGATATCAATGAGAATGTCAGGCCAGCTGATTGATCTAGTGTGGGTTTACAAAGTGCACTGCCTGGAAACCTGATTCTTTAGAAGATTACAAAACCCTTCCTTCCCTCAGCTTCCTTGCAGGTGCTTGTGTAAGGCTTCTGGGCACTTGGGTCTCCAGCTGGATGGAAGTGACTTTTAAACTCCTCTGTAATTATTATTGTGCAATTAATCATAATAGTGATTCACTTAATTGTCAACTGTTTGGTTGAATTAGTGGTTAAATTTAGCTGTTGAATATAGGCAGAAAGTTCAGAAAGATTATCAGATAGTTAAAAGAAAAAATAAAAGTGATACACCTGTTTTGAGTTTTTATTGGGAGAAGAAAATAGCTTTGACTGGGTGTCTTCCAGATTGAGTATTTTGTTGCCTCCTAGTCATTAAAAAAAAAAAAAAATTGTTAGGCCCTTGGGCTCCCTGCAAAGAGAGCCCTGATTCAGGCTCTCCCTGTCTCCCTGAGGGCTTGCTGGCCTGCGGAAAACCGCCCTGCCCTTAGTTGTTTCAGGTTCCAAGCTCCGCCTTTAGAGTACTGTGAGGCCCCACACTGTAAAAGAACTAGTTAATCAAAGGAAAATTCTTCAGACATGAAAGGCAAGGGGAATGCAACAGAGTTATAATTCTGGGGCTGTTTTGGGAAGGAACTAGATGACTGGGTACCCTGGTTACAGGCTGCACATTTTAGCTTATTTTGCCTTTCAACTTGTTTCAAGGGGTAGTGCCAAAATACATTTAAAAATTTTTTAAAAATCCTATTGTTCATAATGACATTTCAAAAACTCAGAAATTCTCTTTGTATCAGTTTTGTCATTTTCAATTTGACAAAAGGGCTTTGTTGTGTTTCTAATGGAAGTTTTAATTATAAATTTAAAAGACTATCCTGACAAAAACTGATTTTAAGTAAGTATATAGAAGTATTAGATATTATTATAAGTTTATATGTGAGACAGTTGGGTTTGGTAAGTTAACTTGCCCAAGATAAAGAAAAGCAAAACTGGGCTCTAGTCAGAGTCTTCTCTCGAATGCTTATTTTATAGATGTCAGCTTCTCTGAGGCAGATACCAGCACTTTCCCCCAGGACTCCCACCTGGGTTCATCCCTCCTGGGAAATTGAAAGGGATAGGTAGGTGACTCAATCTAACCTGAGGTGTCCAACTGCAGCTCACAGGCCGCACACAGCCCAGGATGGCTAGGAATGAGGCCCAACACAAAATCACAAATTTACTTAAAATCAGTTTTTGTTCATGTTTGTCTATCTAATGTGTGGCCCAAGACAACTCTTCTTCCACTGTGGCCCAGAGATGCCAAAATGTTGGACACCCCTGACAGTAGGCAGCTGTAATGGTTCCACTCACATGCCAATTTACGCAGGAAAAATGTACTCTGTTTTCCCATGGGAAGCCCCTTCCAGGGAACAGTGAAGATAGCTAGAACAAGTGAGGCAACATAGACTTGCAGACCCTTGGTTTATTGTGTTAGGTGCAACTCAGCCGTGGGTGAGTCAAGCAGCAGGCATAGTACCCAAAAGTACCTGAGCACACAGACCCAACAAATCCTTGAAAACACAACCCAGGTCTCTCCCCTGTGATTATTCATCTTCCTTATAATAATATCTTTCAACTTATAATAATATCTAACACTTCTATATACTTACCGTGTTCCTGTCATTATGTTAAGCACTGGCCAGATATTATTGATATAAATTGAGAACTATTGTTATCCCCTTTACAGATGAAGAAGAAAATATTGGAGAAGTTAAATTAGTTGTCCTTGGTCACGCTCCTAGCAGATATATTAGAGCTCAGAGCCTGGATTAGAGCCCAGGTGCATGGACCCTGATGTCCGTTCTCTTGATCACCACAGTATACTTAAGGGGATTGTTTGTTGTTAACAAGTTTGTCTTAAAATGTACAGGTAAGTAAACAATGTAAGCCCAATGTGTAGTGCATAGTAAACATGCAATAAATGTTAGCCATTTTTACAGTTGCATATCACAGAGCTATATAAATTTTAATGTACGCTGCCTTTACCCTAAACAGCATTATCAGATAAGGAATCTGGGAATCAAATAGGGTAAGTTCGTGTAGCCGGTAAGGAGCTGTCTTGTGATTTAAACTGGGATTTTCTGATTCCAGAGACCATGTCCTTTCTCCTTTGCCAATAGTTTACAACATGGAGTGTGAGGATTTCTCAAGGGCGCAGAGTTTGAAAGAAGGCACTAACGAACGTGTGGCTGTGCTAAGCTTGTCTGTAGATTGAATGTGTGATATATTTCACACATATAGGTATTATTTTCAGATGTACGCTGTGATTAACATACACAAAACTACTTTGTAATTAAGAAAGCATAGGTTCATTAATAGGACTTTATAATCCATAATGTCTTCTGCCATTAGTCTTCTTGATGTAAAAGTGCAATTATTCTTAGGGGAAACCCATGAATATTTTTGAAGTTAAAAGGCTTTCACATTTGAAAGTTTTGGACATAGAAAAATCACATGATTTCACACACCTCTGTGATTAGTCAGACTAGGCCTATTTTACACATTTTCAGTACCAAGTAGAAGATTATTGCAGTGAAGAAACTGTAGTGCTCTGGACAGACACAGTGGGAGGAGAAAAGGGAAGCTTTATGGAGTATCTTGTTCATGCATATGCACCATAAATATCTTTCAGCAGTTTTAATGGAGAAAATAACACCCAGAGGAAATTAAAAACAGCTGCTTTGGTTATGGAAATGTGAATGCAAAATTGTTTAAAGCTTTTTGTAGGATTTGAGGAGTGTGATTTCCATTAAACAGTGGGAAGCACATGGCCCTCACCCTAGGAAAGTGTGTGACAATCTCTTCCTTAAGGGTCAGGTGAGTCATGAGCATTTGAAAGGAAGAAATTTAGAGTTAATTTTCCAACTCATAATTACCCTAGGGACGATTAAAGAGGAGAAAATCCTATTATTGTATGGGACTGTGTAGAGGATTAAAACAAAGCAAGTTTTTACTTGTGTCTTCAATGATGTGGTGTGTTATAAATGAACAATTTGACATATCTATCAACTTTCATTACTTTGTTTTGTTTACTTCTGACACTATCAAATATCTTCCAAAAGAACACGTTTTATAATTTGTAAATGCAAAATCATTCATTACAAAAAGAAGAGAGTTTGTATTTAGGAATTGTAGTCTCTGCTGATAAGCATTCCCCAATCTCACTTGGTATGAAATAAGCTTAAGTGTGTTCAAACACTGCACTATAGCTTTCAGAGAATGAAAACACTCTGAGAGTGGTTAGTAAACTCATCTAGATGTATTTTTTTCATAATCTTAAGCAACTTCCCTATTTCAAGGAATTTAATACAGTACATTTGCTTTTTGTTGTTGTTCAACTACCGCTGTCCTCATTTTCCTCCCACCACTCTCCGACCCACACACACTTCTTCCCACACTCAGTCCTACCCTCCCTTTGGCTTTGTTCACAGGTCCCTTTGATGGTCCCTTTGATACGTTCCTTGATGACTCTCCCTCTTTCCCCCCATTATCCTCCTCACTTGTCCCTTCTGATTACTGTCAGTTTGCTCTCTATTTCAATGTCTCTGGTTATTATTTGCTTGCTTGTTTGTTTTGTTGGTTAGGTTCCACTTATAGATGAGATCATATGCTGTTTGTCTGGCTTATTTCACTTAGCATAATGCTCTCCAGTCCCATCCATGCTGTAATAAAGGATAGGAGATCCTTTCTTTTTGTTGCATACTATTCCATTGTGTAAACGTAGCACAGTTTTTTGATCCACTCACTTACTGATGGGCACTTAGGTTGTTTCCAGCACTTGGCTATTGTAAATTGTGCTGCTATGAACATTGGGGTACGTAGGTTCTTTTGAATTGGTGTTTCAGGATTATTAAGATATAATCCCAGCAGTGGAATTGCTGGGTCAAAAGGTAGATCCATTTTTAGGTTTCTGAGGAAATTCCATACTGTTTTCAACAGTGGCTGCACCAGTCTGCATTCTCACCAACAGTGCACTAGGGTTCCCTTTTCTCCACAGCCTCACCAGCACTTGTTTGTTGATTTGTTTATGATGGCCATTCTGACTGGTGTGAAGTAGTATCTCATTGTGCTTTTAATTTGCTTCTCTCTGATAGCTAGTGATGGCTGAGCATCCTTTCATATGTCTCTGGGCTGTCTGTATGTGTTCCTTGGAGAAATGTCTGTCCAGGACATTTGCTCATTTTTAATTGGATTCTTTGTTTTCCTGGAGTGGAGTTGTGTGAGTTCTTCATATATTTTGGAGATCAAACCTTTGTCCAAGGTTTGATATCATTGGCAAATATATTTTTCTATATGGTTGATTTCATCTTGATGATGTTTTCTTTAGGTGTGCAGAAGCTTTTTAATTTGATGAAGTGCCATTTGTTTATTCTTTCCTTTATATCCCTTGTTCTTGGGTACATCGGGGTAAAAATATTGCTGCATGGAATATCTGAGATTTTCCTGCCTATGTTTTCTCCTCTAGGACTTTTATGGTGTCACAATTTATTTTAAGTCTTTTATCCATGTTGAGTTTATTTTTGTGTATGGCATAAGTTGATAGTTGAGTTTCATTTTGTTGCATGTACTTGTCCAGATGTCCCAACACTATATGTTGAAGAGGCAATTTTTCACTCCATATTATGCTTCTTCCCCTTTGTCAAATATTAATTGGCCTTAGAGACATGAGCTTATTTCTGGACTCTCTATTCTGTTCCATTGATCTATATATCTGTTCTTATGCCAGTACCAGCCTGTTTTAATTACAATGACCTTGTAATATAGTTTGATGTCAGATATTATGACTCCTACTTTGTTTTTCTTTCTTAAAATTGCTATGGCATTTTGGGGTCACAAATTTGGGGTCATTTATCATTCCGTATAAATTTTTAAAATGTTTGTTTTATATCTGTGAAATATGTCATTGGTATTTTAATAGGGATTGCATTGACTATATAAATTGCTTTGGGTAGTATGGACATCTTGATGATGTTAATTCTTCCAATCCATGAACATGGTACATGCTTCCATTTATTTGTGTCTTCATTAATTTTTTCTTCAGTGTTGTGTAGTTTTCTGAGTACAGGTCTTCTACCTCCTTGGTTAGGTTTTTTTCTAGGTACTTTGTTTTTTCTTGTTGATACAGCAAACGAGTTTTTTCTCTGATTCCTGTTTCTGATATTTCATTGTTGGTGTACAAAAATGCCTTTGACTTCTGAATATTGATTTTGTACCCTGCAGTTTTACCAAATTCACTTATTAGGTTGAGTTGTTTTTTGGTGAAGTCTATAGGATTTTCTATGTACACTATCATGTCATCTACAAACAATGACGGTTTTACTTCCTCCTTTCGAATTTGGATGCTTTTTATTTCTTTTTCTTTTCTGATAACTGTGGCTAGGACTTCCAATACTCTGTTAAATAGAAGTGGTGAAAGCAGACATCCTCATATTGTTCCTCATCTTTTCCCTCATCTTAGTGTGACAGATTTTAGTTTTTGCCCATTGAGTATGATGTTGGCTGTAGGTTTCTCTTATATGGCTTTTATTATATTGAGGTATGCTCTCTCGACTCCCACTTTGCTGAGTTTTTTTAAAATCATAAATGGGTGCTGTACCTTATCAAATGCTTTTTCCACATCTATTGATATGATTGTGTGATTTTTGTCTTTACTTTTCCTAATGTGATGTTTTATGTTTATTGATTTGCGAATATTGTACCATCCTTGCATCCCTGGGATGAATCCCACTTGATCATGGTGTATGACCTTTTTAATGTATTGCTGGATACAGTTTGCCACTATTTTGTTAAGGATTTTAGTGTCTATGTTTATCAGCGATATTAGTCTGAAGTTTTCTTTCTTTGTTGTGTCTTTACCTTGTTTTGGGATTAGGATGATGCTGGCCTCATAAAAAGAGTTTGGGAGTTTTCCTTCTTCTTGGACTTTTTGGAATTGTCTGAAAAGGATAGGGATTAGCTCTTCTTAAGTGTTTTGTAAAATTCCCCTGTGAAGCTATTCAGTTCAGGGCTTTTGTGTGACAGGAGTTTTTGATTACTGCTTCAATTTCACCAGCTGTTATTGGTCTGTTCAGGCTTTCTGCTTCTTCTTGATTGAGATTTGGAAGATTATATTTTTCTAGAAATTTGTCCATTTCACCTAGGTTTTTAAATTTCTTGGCACATAGTTTCTCGTAGTAATTTCTTATAATCCTTTGTATTCTTGTGGTGTCAGTCATAATCTCTCCTCTTTCATTTCTGATTGTGTTTATTTGGGTCTTCTCCCTTTTTTTCTTGATGAGTCTGCTTAAAGGCTTGTTGATTTTGTTTATCTTTTCAAAGAACCTGCTCCTGGATTTACTGATCCTTAGAATTGTGCTTTTAGTCTCTATGTCATTTAATTCTGCTCTGATCTTGGTTATTTTCTCCCTTCTACTCACTCCGGGCTTTGTTGTTGTTCCTCAAGTTCTTGTACATGTAGGGCTAGGTTGTTTATCTGAAATGTTTCTATCCTTTTTAGGAAGGCTTATGTCACTATGAACTTCCCTATTAGGAATGTTTTTGCAGTGTCCCATAGGTTTTGGATTGTTGTGGGTTCATTTTCATTTGTTTCCAGAAACTTTTTGATTTCTTCCTTGATCTCATTATTAACCCATTCATTGTTTAATAGCATGCTATTCAATCTCTATGAATTGAATGTTTTTGAGTTTTTTCCTTGAGTTTGGTTTCTAGTTTCAGGACTTTGTGGTCTGAGAAAATGCTTGATATAATTTCAATTTTCTTGAAATTGTTTTGTGTCCTATCATGTGGTCTATCTTTAAAAATACTCCATTGTCATTTGAAAAGAATACATATTTTGCTCTTTTGGAATGAAAGGTTCTATATGTATTAGTTAGGTCTATTTGATCTAGGGTGTTGTTCAATGTCACAATATCCTTGTTGATATTTTGTTTGGAAGATCTATTCATTGTTGAAAGTGGGCTGTTAAAATCCCTTAGTATAAGTGTGTTGCTATCTATATCTTTCTTGAAGTCCTTCAAGATTTTCCTTATATATTTGGGTGCTCCTATGTTAGGTGCACATAAGTTTATAATGTTTATGTTTTCTTGATTGATTCTTCCCTTGAGTATTATGAGGTGTCCTTCTGTGTCTCTTTCTATGGCTTTTGTTTTGAAATCTATTTTGTCTGATATAGGTATTGCTACTCTGGCTTTGTTTTCCTGTCCATGTGCTTGGAATATTTTTTCCAACTCTTCACTTCCAGTCTATGTAGGTCTTTTGTTCTGAGGTGGATCTCTTGTAGGCAGCATACGTGTAGGTCACATTTTCTTATCTATTCAGCTATGCTATGTCTTTTGATTGGAGCATTTAATCCATTTACATTTAATGTTATTATTGATAGGTACTTATTCATTGCCATGTTATTCTCTTTGTACCTGTGTTCCCCTCTCTCTCACATTGTTTTTCTTCCTCTTATTAAAGTAATCCCATTAGCATACCTTGTGCTGGTTTGGTGGAGGTGTACTGTTAGCCTTCTTTTGTCTGGGAAGCTCCTTATTTCACCTTCCATTGTAATTGAGAACCTTTCTGGGTAGAGTAGTCTTGGTTGCAGGCCTTTGTTTTTCATTACTTGGAATATTTCTTGCCATTCCCT